>JBBPBX010003699.1:55936-74482 GCA_038048925.1 Garcialebias charrua
AAAAAAAGTCACAAAGTTATCTCTGTGAGAGAGTCAGTTTAAAATGTTTGTAGTTTTATCATAAATATCTGCAAAATTTCAGTTCTACACAGTATTATAGCAATAGCAAGCTGTATGGATGTGCTAAACTAGCTTATAAATTTTGAACCATAATGAGAGGTATCTACTGTGATAAATGTAATTCAATAAATGATCATATATGAAAAATTAATTATAATAAATCCTGTTACTATAATCCATTTGATTGAAATAATAATTTTAAAGTACACAAGTCAGTCTAGCAAATAAAAATGTAACTTATTTTGTAATATTTTATAGACTACCTGTGCTATAATTTTTTCAAATTATGACAACCCACTGATTGAAAACACTGAAATGAGAAATCAAAAAGGCGGATGACTGAGAATCTTCACCAGCATACTGAAATGAGACAAAAGTTTTATTTATCTATAAAATGTATTCATTTTAAAATGCAATACAGAACAATCCCATAAACGGTAAGAATACAAAATATAAAATGAAAGGCACATCTGCCCCTTTTTTCAAACAATAATAATCTTCAAGTAATAGAACAAAATGAATAACTTTCTAATTTTTCTAACTCAGAAAAGTAACTATAGAAAAGTTATTAAAAATCACCATCTTTCATTAAAATGTAATTAGTCTTGAGAATATGGTTCATGTTCTTACATCTTGAATGATTCATTAGAGAACATTATTTATATTTTGTATACAGTACACTTGCAGAAATAAGATATTAAATGTGTGACATTTGGGGGTGGGGAATTGGATTGGAAAGAAATACTATTTTCTCTGCACCTAATCTCCAGGTGTAGAGAAAATAGTATTTCTTTCTCTTTAATCCCTGGAACTGGTCATTCGTTGAGTACATCCATCTGAAGACCAAATGCACATCTTTTATTGTTAAAATAGAATGGGTTAAAAGGAAAATGCTGCAGCGTTTTGCTTTATTAGACCTGGTTTCAACTTACTAGAGAAGAGGGACGGAGTCTCCTGAGTTATAAATGGATCATACAAAATGCTGACTCCTCAACACAGAGAAAGTCTGATAAAGCAAAAATAGTAATGTTACTAAAGGAAAATGGTTGTTTCAGAGAAAGACGAGGATTAAAAACTTATTTTCCCATTTGAACTTCGGTAGACTTTCTGTCATCACCACTTTGAGACTGATTGATTTTTTAAATAAATTAAAAGTTTTTTCCCAGATGCATAAACATTGCAGTGAATCTGAAAATAAATGTTTACAGTTTCATAAGAGTACAGTACTGTGATAACGGTGTATTTATATCTTTGTTTGTTCATGCATCAGGTCAGCTGGTGGTGTGTACGCTGTGCTCCTGTGTGATGCAGACTAAAAGGATTTGGCTTTTTTCTGCCCACTTTCTTCCCCTGGTGGCTAGGCTCTGTCTAGTCCCACTGGAGACCATTGTCTTCATCAATAGGTTCTCCATGATCTTCACGGGCCTGGAGGTCATTTACTTCCTGGCTACAAACTTACTCGTACCATATAACTTGGCCAAGACTGCCTACAGGGAGCTGGCTCAGGTAATACATTTTTTTAATTGCTCAAGTTTTCAGTGTTTATTTTATTATTTTATTGCAGATGTTCAGTGTGTTGTTTTGAGATATATTTCTTTGTCATTTTAATATTGTTCTGAGAGTGACCTTAATACAGCCATCTCTCCTCTTCTGTTTCTGTGTCTCCGTTTCCCCTCAGGTGGTAGAAGTGTATGGCCTACTTGCTTTAGGCATGTCTCTGTGGAACCAGCTGGTTCTTCCAGTTCTCTTCATGTGTTTCTGGCTCGTGCTCTTTGCTCTGCAGATCTACACCTACTTCAGCACCAGAGACCAGCCCACCTCAAGGGAGAGGCTTCTTTTCCTCTTTCTTACAAGGTGAGACAATAACGTCGTGGTTCGGACTGTGAGGGACATCCTGGTGTACATGACTTAATTTTCTTAGTCTGAGCCCTGCTCGTTGTAAAGTGGTGACAGACTGAATTATTGGTCTGATTATTGAATGGACTGATCAATCAACAGTCATACAACTACCGTAAAGCTATTTAAAAGCAGGTGATGGAGTGATGCTTTTTGAACTTATTACAACAAAATATAGACATTTTAACCAAGCAGTTTAGGAATATATTGGGTAGACTTCAATGATCCACTTGGTGAAATTAGGACTAGAGCCTGGTTTATACCGTACTTGTTGAAAAGTGCAGATGTTGTGTCTCGCTGATGAAAATTAAGAATTTTTCTTTTCCCGCGGCCCCCGAGACACTATACCCCTCTCAGAAATAGTCTTGCAGAGGTGTGCTCAAGTATTATGTGGTCATATTATGTGGAAAGTGGCTGCAGTCAACTGATTAGTTTCTGCTCCACTGAGGAGCTGCTGACCGAGGCTGATAGAAAATGCAGCCATCTTTACAATATTCCAGCAAAATGTATAAAGATGCTCAAATAACATATACCTTTTTGTGCGTGGAGGAGGCTCAACGGCGTTGCTGTCTGAGAGTGTTCCTTTCCTGGGCAGTCATGGCTGACATGAGCAGGAGGGCGTGCACCACGACCAGCCAGATTACAGTACAGGTAGTCCCCGATTTACGAGCGAGATCCGTCACAGCGAGGCGCTCGTAAACCGGAAATCTCGTAATTTGGAACGGCCGCCATTTCGCTCGTAAATCCGGAAATCCGCTCGTAAATTGGAACGGTTTTCGCTAGCGCACCTAAAAACACTCTATTTTCATCTAAAAACTACTTTTGAGTGCATAAAAATGATCGGAAACGTGTGTTTATATGCTTAACTTGCTAACTGAAGTGAAAAAACACATGAAAACTCAGTATTTTTTTCGTTTTTTCCAAAAATGTGCAGCTCGTAAGTCTGGAACCTCGCAGATCAGAGCGCTCGTAAATCGGGGACTACCTGTATAGGGTCATGTTCCCACACTGTTCGTTGGAAACGTTGGCAATCTCTTTGCGACAAATTTACAAAATAGCCCTTCTTCTAGGTCAGGGGTGTCAAACGTATGGCCCGCGGGCCGGAACCGGCCCGCCAGGGGGTTTAGTCCACCCGAGGATAAATCTGAATTATAAAAAAGAATAAACGTTATTTTCTTAAAAATCTGCAGTTCCTATGTTGTCCGCTAGAGGCGCTGTGTTTTAGTCGGTTCCTATGTTGTCCTACTCAAACACAGCGCCTCTAGAACATACAGGCGCTGTGTTTTAGTATGGGAGACGCAGATAGCAAGCGGAGACCTTGCTCTTTTCCCTGTCTCCGAGATGTGTGCGCAGCAAGCGTTCATCCTGATGTGAAACAGTACAAAGACAAGATTTCAGGGTTGCTGAGGGAGTTTGAGAAAGGATTTCAGGTCTTTAGCGAACTCGAGACAGAATTCGCAGTTTTTCCGCTCACCATTCACAGTCAGAGCTTCTGAGGTGCCTGTTGACATGCAACTTGAAATCATTGATTTGCAGTGTGATGTAGAATAGAAGGACAAATTTGCCTCTGTGGGCTTGGACACATTTTACAAGTATCTCTTACCACGCTATCCTAAACTGACAGCACTGGCTGCAAAAATGTTGTCCATGTTTGGGACTGCCTACCTTTGTGAGCAAGTTTTCTCACTAATGAACATTAATAAAACAAAGCTATGCTCAAAGCTCAATTTATGTGTTCAGAATTGCTTCCTATATGTGGAAAATGGATTTTAAATTCATTCATTTCTAAATTTTGATGGGTTTGATGTATTTTTAACATGCAGGAAATTTCTAAGTTCCACAAAACTGTGTGTTGACTAAATGTTTTAAAACGTTGTGCAATCACTGATCAGTTTTTTTCAATGTGTAATGAACTAAAATAAATGTTAAACTGAGTAAAAGTGTAAAAGGACAATTAATTTAATGTAAATATTTTTATAATTTATTTCTTCTTTGCACTAATACAAAGAAAAAAAGTGGACTTACTGTTCGTTCTATGTAATTTTGGAATGAGTTTACTGGTCTGGCCCCCTTGAGATCAGATTAAGCTGTATGCGGCCCCCAGTTCAAAATGAGTTTGACACCCCTGTTCAAGGTTAACAACATAAATACCATTTCTTCCTCCTCCAACTCCGTCATCATCAACTGAAAATAAACATCCACTCTGCCAACCGTGCTGCTGCTCTGTTGTTTCATTTGTGTGTGACGTGTGCCTCAATGGGAAGGTTCACCAGTTCTCCCTCACAGTTTCTTTTTGAGTATGAGTTGTCCATGCCAAAAAGATGGTCTTACAGTCATGTCAGTGAGAGCCAGTGTCTTACATCAGGTAGAACCAGGGCTTAATAGGTCCTTAGTTAAACGTACCTCTCATATCTTGTTTACAGTAAATTCCAGTTCTAGTATTGACTTAACAATTGCATGTTTATTTTGTTTTATATATTTATTGTTATGTTTAACCCTATTTTCACAAAAATGATATACAAATAGTATAATAATAAATCAATATTTGTTAATACTTGAGTAAATTACAGCGATGTCTGGTTCACCATGGTAACACGTACATCAGAAATAAAACATTTCTATAGGCTGAAGTTAATACTTTCCTTCTCATATCTAGTGTTCAATCTTCTCTCTGCTCCCCTGCGCTCTCCTCCTTTCATCCCGTCAGTGTTGCAGAATGTTGTAGTACTCCATACTCCCTGCTGGGTCTGGTTTTCACCGTCTCCTTCATTGCGCTGGGAGTTCTCACTCTGTGCAAGTTCTACCTGCAAGGTTACAGAGCCTTTATGAATGACAACACCATGCACAGGTTGGTCAATGTGCGTGCGTGATTTAAATGTTAAATGCATTTGTTGGAGTGCACCTAATAATTTATTATTACTGTATTGTTTAACATTTCTACAGAGGGATGACAGAAGGCATCACCCTGCTTATTCTTGCTGTGCAAACGGGTCTGATAGAGCTGCAGGTCATCCACCGAGCCTTCCTCCTTTCCATCATCCTCTTCATCGTGGTTGCTTCCATTCTGCAGTCCATGCTGGAGATTGCTGACCCGATAGTCCTAGCCCTGGGAGCGTCCAGAGACAAGTAGGTCATATCTACCACACATTTAAAGGTCCACTGACGACATCTTACAAATTTGCATGAAATGATAGAAGATATATATATTTTATCATTCCACTATGTTCGTTTTTGCAAACAAAATGATAATGAAAATTTTTTCCAAACCGAGTCTAAAATTAAAAACCGCTTTTCTCTCTGAAAATTCCGACTACAAGCGAATGCAACATTTGTGACGTAGGAAGGAGAACGTCTTTAGAACGCCCCATATAAATATTCATGGCGAACAAGAAATAAAACAACAAAATTATCAATCTAAGTTAAGATTTGAGTTATTTGTCTTTAGTTTTGGAAGCAGGAAGTTAGATGAGCAGAAACAGCAGGTTCTAATTTAGGTCTGCACCCGTATGTATTTGACTCTTACCTGTTCAGGAAACAGGGAGCTCAGTCCGAGGGGGGGCAGCTTTATTTATTCCATTTTTGACGAAGGTCTTACATCTTTTGGGAAAGTGAAAAGGCTCACTTGTTCACTGATGATATTAGAACACCCAAAGGCGACACACCGAACCGGCATTTTTTAAGTTTTACAAAAAAAAGGCGATCTGGCTGAGAATGAATATGCGTTAATGGCAGACGAAGACTGAAGGTCCTGCTTCCTACGTCACAAATGTTGCATTCGCTTGTAGTCGGAATTTTCAGAGAGAAAAGCTGTTTTTAATTTTAGACTCAGTTTGGAAGGAATTTTCATTATTTTATCATTTTGTTTGCAAAAACGAACATAGTTGAATGATAAAATATATATATCTTCTATCATTTCATGCAAATTTGTAAGATGATGTCAGTGGACCTTTAATAATTTGTGTATCTTCTCTCTGAGACTCGAAGTATACTTTATATTAAAAGTTTCAGTTGCATTTTAAGAGCAAAAAACCCTGTGTCTCTTTACGACTTGACAAAAACTTCAGCACTAGCTGGCATTAAATGGCAGGCCATTGTTCTGTAAATAAAGCTTGTGACATGAGTAAATGTTTCTGTTGATACAGAAGAACCTAACAGCCTTGTATTTTTCTCATGTGTAGGAGCTTATGGAAGCACTTTCGAGCGGTGTCTCTTTGCCTCTTTCTGCTGATCTTTCCAGCCTACATGTCTTATATGATCTGTCAGTTCTTCCACATGGACTTCTGGCTTCTCATCATCATCTCCTCATCCATCCTGACCTCACTGCAGGTAATGCAGAGCATTAAATATGTGGGCACTTTTTATAGCTCTTTCCTGTTGTAGACTGTTTTTAAACTCTCAAAGCTTCCATTCAGCTGTAAACTCACATTTTTATCCAGTACATTTAATGATTTATTGTGTGTACTCTTACACGAATGAACACACTTTGGTAATTTCTCTGGGATCAATAAATGGGCTGGAAAGACTTTGCATCAAAACAGTTCACATCCTCAGCTGCAGCTGCCTTCACTCATATATGCATTTTATTTACGTTTTAATTTCTCAAGATCTTTAACCCTTGTATTGTCCTTTTAACTCGACCACCTTCTTTAACTGCTTAAAAATATTAATATTTGAGCTGTCTCAGCCTGAATAAAACATATAATTTAATTTAATTTATTATTTATTGTTTGATAAATAAATATCCTTTCATTATCTACTTACTCAAATAAGCCACTCTGAGGACAGGAGAAGGTTTTTAACTGGTCTTTACCTGCAAGGGCAGAGTTCACAATAGGTGAAGTCACATGCTTGGTTCTCGGTCATGAACATCTGCACCGGACAGCGAGGCAGGAAGTGTTTTTATAATCCTCATCAGCATGATGACCTCAGCTTTCCATCTTACAGCCCCAAAGGCGTCCTTGGAGTTATCAGGTGCGCCTGCAGGCTCCTCTCTGAGAGGAAAAACAAATCTCACACATATTAATTTAACATTAGTTAGTGGGGGTGGGGGAGCAGAGTTTAGAGGACAAATATTTATTTTTTTATTCTTAAAAGACCTTTTAGTTTGGATCAAACTCCACATTTATTTATTTATTTTTAATTTATTTATTTTGGTAATTGACAAAATATTTGTTTTATGGCAATTTAAAAGAAGGTGGGGAAAAGAAGCATTTTCCCCCATTTATACACCCAAAATGATTTTTTTGACCATTTAAAAAAAAATCCAGTCCAGAGTTTTGTGAAGATCCTCCAGATCCAGTAGCTGAAAATGAGACCGTGTCTCTCGTTGGTCGGACATGGAAGGTTTTATAAAATCATGTTGGTTTTTTTGCATCTACCTGTGGACATCTCCAGTTTCTGTTTTGTTTTTAAACTTTACTGACCCGGCTATATAAGCGAGCTGTAGCTGCACCCGCTAACTCTGTTGCTTTGGGGGAAATCACCATCAATCGGCCGTTGTCGGCTGTGGAATGTTCAACTCTGCAGCCTGCAATCATGTGAAACAACGTTTCTGTACTAAATGTGTACTTGTGCACGTCACAAATGAGTTTTTGCTCCTTTCATCCAAACAAACAATTTTGCTAAACGAGCTGAGAGGCGGGACTCCGCTGTGACACCTGGCCTAGAGAAGGTACTGCTTCCAGACTGAGTTGAACTTACATTTTTACAGATTCTCCCAAATGCAAAAGTGAAGCACCGTGTAGTGAGCTAATATAAAAATAAGTATAGAGCTCAAAACATAAATACGATACTGAGAGGAATTAATTATTTTATGATAAATATGGGATAAAAATGTGTACTGTATTTATAATGAACTGTATTGTGGCAGATTTTTCTCATAAGGAACTTTAGAGTGTATTAAAGTTACTGTACCATACAATACCATACCAACTTTATTTATAGAGCACTTTATGCACCCAACAGGACCAAAGTGCTGTACACAATCATAAAATACAATAATCATAAAATGGAAAGGTCAAGTGTAAAAACGGTACTAAAATAATAAAATATAAACACAATAAAATGAAGTTAAAGCATCTCCGATTGTGCCAAAGGCCAAAGAAAAAAGACTGTGAGATTATGAGAGAATTTGGGGAAAAATAAAAGTAGAAGGATTTTTAGGCTTTGTCAGAAATAAACCATGATGACTGGACCAAAATAAACGAATAAACTCTCAGACAACAATAAACGTGTGGCTAATTTTTCCTCAAAAGACAATACAAGGGTTAAACACTATTAAAATTTAAAAAAAAATAAAAACTTTAAACAAGGCTTTTAAAAATTTTTATGCAACTTGCTAAACTGTGCAACATCCATTAACAGTATATTTTGTGGTACTGTACATTGCTAAATAAAATCGACAAACTATATATTTTAACATAATAATACTCGAGTAGTGCTTGAATAGTTAATGATGTCATAGAATCTCAAGATGTAAAAAATAATTAACTAATTAAAACCGCAAAAAAATAGAACTAATTTGTTATTTACAACAAAAAAAAAGACCAACAAAACATTGGGAGTATTATGCTCCTACCATTTATCTTACAGCAATTAAGTCACAGGAATCCCAAAACTGTTAAGTTATTAACTGTTTCTATCTCCTCTAGGTCCTTGGTACTCTCCTCATCTATATCCTCTTCATGGTGGAGGAGTTTCGTAAGTCTCCCGTGGAGAACATGGATGAGGTCATCTACTGTGTGAATGGGACCTACAGACTGCTGGAGTTTCTGGTACATGTCACATAAAACAGTTCAACAAAACAACATGGCGTCAGTGTTTATACCCAACTGTTGCTGATGTCTTGCTTGTCCAGGTTGCGGTGTGCGTGGTTTGTTACGGCATATCAGAAACTGTATTCGGGGAGTGGAGCGTCATGGGCAGCACCATCATCCTGGTCCATTCCTACTACAACGTCTGGCTCAGAGCCCAGCTGGGCTGGCAGAGCTTCCTGCTCAGGAGAGACGCTGTAAACAAAATCAAAAGCCTCCCAACTGCAAGTAACGCACAGCTGGAGCAGTACAACGACATCTGTGCCATCTGTTTCCAGGTATGCAATGTTTCTAATGACGGTGCGTGTCCAAAAGCTCCTCGAAGCTCAGCCTCACGTTGAACTTGATTCGTTGCAGGACATGAAGAGTGCGGTGATCACTCCGTGCAGTCATTTCTTCCACGCTGGCTGTTTGAAGAAATGGCTGTATGTCCAGGAAACGTGTCCTCTTTGTCACGCTCAGCTCAAGAGCCAGTCACCTTCCACCGGTGTTTCTAACCAAGACGTCCCTGAAGCCAATCAGAGCCCTGCAGGACAGGAAGGCCCCTCTGCAGACAACAAGGACACGCCTCTTACAGATGATGTGAAAGAGGAAGGGTTGGTGGTGCAACAGGAAGACGACGCACCAGCTTCATCAGCTGGAGGAACCTCTTACTCCAGTACACACTCTGCCCCCCTGCAACTTGTCGGCCCCCCATCATCCTCATCTTGTTCCTCTTCTTCACTCGTGCAAACAGACGGTCCCTCTTCACCTGCCTCCTCCAGCTCTGGCACATCCGATACGCCGTCTCACCACCACTCGCCCTCTCAGGTACTGGCCCCCGCTGAGCCTGCCCCACACCTAGACCCGGTGGACGTCCAGGAGTCCTCCGCTGATCCACAGTCTCACCAGCACAGCTGCTTCTAAGGAACACTCGTGTCCGCACAGCCTCTGAGCTCCACAGCAACACATATGCATGCTCTTACACAGACTTCTCTGAATCTCTCTATATTCACCTGTCCAGCTTTTAGTTGTCCTTCTGTGTGCAGTCCTGCTCCTTCGTAGCCCGTCTGAGAGGAAAACAAAAACAACCTCTTCCTGTTTCAAAGAAGGTTACAGTTTCAACTAACTTTGGTACCTTTCAGATAACGAGTCATGAAGGAGTCCTCGAAACGTGTCCCATTCAGTCATACTAGCATGACCTTCATCATAAGTTTTGTATCATTTTTTTTTTTTTTTTTATTCCCAAATCAATTGAGGAGATTCAGTGGTCTCATCTCAGTTTTCCATCATATCCATAAAATGTGAAAAGTTAAAAATGCATCATCACCCAGTTTTCAGGTTTCATTTAAGTTGACTCATTTCAGTGTCGTTTCTGTAACCATGCGGTTCCCCCCACCCCTCCTTCAAGTAATAATGCTCGTGTGTCCTTTCTGCATTTCTTTGTGCGGCCGTTTTTATCCTTTGCTGTACATTTAGTGCCATGACACGAACGGATTATACGTCGAGACCACTCGGACAGACAGCAGAAGACTTCTGGTTGCATTTAAACTGTGACAAAGTCTTAACATTTCAAAAGAAGTACGGTAGTACAAGTTCTTCAGTTTGACAAATGTTTTTGAGTTGAACTGCTGGATTCTAGTACTTCTGTGTATTTGTGAATACTAAAGCATACTGAATGTTGTTTTTCGAGGCCATCAGCTGAAGGCCGACTGCGCGGCCTCGTCAGTGGACTCGCCGAGAATGACTAATTTTGTACGTAGAGATTTTTTGCCGTCAGCACTGCTTCAGTATTTGAATCAAACTTGTTTGGCTGGTCCCAGCAAAGCAAATGTTCTTCTTCACCGCCAAAGTTTTTTTATTTTTTATTGCTATTACAGAAAATGCTATCGAGGTGAAATTTACGCCACTTTGTTGGACACCGCGCGGCGCAGGTGCACAACAAGGAGGGGAGTTCTCGGCTGCATGTTGTGAACGTTCAGCAGCGTAAGACCAGGGGCGTAGGCAAGGGGGGTTCGGGGGGTTCGGACGAACCGCCCACTTTGCCTATGGAGTCCCATCCAGGGATTTTATGAGGGGCGGTTCGTTTAAAGGAGAAGTTGACCAAGATGAAGCAACATGCCTCAATAGCTCAGTGGAAACAGCGTTGGGTTGCCGTTCCAAACCTTATGGGTTCAATTCCCACATGGTACTTTTTTTTTAATTCATTCCAGATTAAAAAAACACAAGAAAACTATTTACAAAACCACAAGAAATAAAACAATACATGAAATGAAAGGAAGCAGAAGGAGAAAATAATCTTATTATATCTGCCCCTTCTCAAACTAATTTTTTTTTTCAAACACTTTTATTGGATAAAAAAAGTAGAATGTGTTAACAGGCATATTAACTCCTTTTTTTATCCAATAAAAAACATAAAATTAGTTGTTTGAATCGAGTGTTTGAAAAAAAAAAAATTGTTTGAGAAGGGGCAGATATAATAAGATTATTTTCTTCTTCTGCTTCCTTTCTTGTATTGTTTTATTTCTTGTTGTTTTGTAAATAGTTTTCTTGTGTTTTTTGAATCTGGAATGAATAAAAAAATGTTGTACCATGTGGGAATTGAACCTATAAGGTTTGGAACGGCAACCCAACGCCGTTTCCACTGAGCTGTTGAGGCATGTTTATCTGACTAGGTCATGGGCGTAGCCAGAATTTTATGGGGGGCGGTTCGTTTTAAATGAGAAGTTGACCAAACCAAACTGATGTGCCTGGATAGGTCAATGGATAAAGCGTTTGCCTTCAGTCCCAAAGCTCCTGGGTTCAAGTCCCGCATGGTACAACGTTTTTTTTTTTTTTTTATTCATTCCAGATTAAAAAAGCACAAGAAAACTATTTACAAAACAGCAAGAAATAAAACAATGCATTAAATGAAAGGAATCAGACGAAGAAAATAATCTTATCTGCCCCTTCTCAAACTATTTTTTTCAAACACTCTTTTATTGGATAAAAAAAGAAGAATGTGTTAACCACAGGCATATTAACTACTTTTTTTTATCCAATAAAAGACAAATGTAAAATTAGTTGTTTGAATCGAGTGTTTGAAAAAAAAAATTTGTTTGAGAAGGGGCAGATAAGATTATTTTCTTCTTCTGCTTCTCAAACTAATTTTTTTTTCAAACACTCGATTCAAACAACTAATTTTACATTTGTCGTTTATTGGATAAAAAAAGTAGTTAATATGCCTGTGGTTAACACATTCTTCTTTTTTTATCCAATAAAAGAGTGTTTGAAAAAAAAATAGTTTGAGAAGGGGCAGATAAGATTATTTTCTTCGTCTGATTCCTTTCATTTAATGCATTGTTTTATTTCTTGCTGTTTTGTAAATAGTTTTCTTGTGCTTTTTAATTTGGAATGAATTAAAAAAAATGTACCGTGCGGGAGTTGAACCCACGAGCTTTGGGACTGAAGGCAAACGCTTTATCCATTGAGCTATCCAGGCACATTAGTTTAGTGTTGTCAACTTCTCCTTTAAAAGTGGGCGGTTCGTTCGAACCCCCCTTGCCTACGCCACTGCTAGGTCCACATTTATTTTAATCGAACCGCCCCTCATAAAATTCTGGCTACGCCCATGAAGACTGAAGCGTAAACAAGTTCATCAAACTTTGTTTCATGTGACCATCGAGTTTCACCCTCAGTGTTCAAACCTTTCATCACAGGAGCCAAAACAACTTGCTCTGTTCAAATCACATCTGCAGCTCGAACAGTTCACTCCATGAGACGTTTCTACCAGCAAATTAGACCATTTATTATTTTTCTATCCCTTCAGTATGTTCACACTCGTACGAGCCGTGTGCTTTGCACACGATGCAGTAAAGTGGATAAACGTGTGTTTAATGAAAGACTAATATCTGAATGCTGAATTATAAGTGGAGCTTGCTTCCTTTCCACCAGATGTTTTTGTCCTCGATGTCCTCTAACCTTGCCACCGACGATTTATTTTCCCGTTTTCTTATTTTTGTTGCACTTGCACTAACGTCGTTTTTACTAGCAGCGCTCCAAAGGTGTTCTGTGGCGTTCAGCAACCAAATACCCTCAGATGTTCGTGTACGAGGAAACAGCCCGATCTGTTTGTGTGTAATGTATATAAACGTTTCTCCCTGTGACGTATATATCCAACGAGAGGAGAGCCGACGTGTTTATATGATCAGCGTTTTGATTTCTTCGCTGTGGAGAAAGCGAACGTTCTGACCTGAGATCAGTCGGCGTTGCTGCCTCTCTGGTTCTGATGACGTGTCTTTAAGCTGGTGTGATCACTCTGTTGTCAGGAGTGGGATCAGCTTGGTACTGATGGACTCGGGATGAGCAGAAACCCTCACCAGTATTATTTAGGACCATTATGTTTTTGGGAAGCGTCGGCTGCAGGTCTGAAAATGAAAACATTTTTAATGTTTGATCAGACCTGTCAAATGCTCTTTAAGTTGTTTTTTTTTAAAGGAATGAAATAATCTTGATTTATTTTGCACATATCTCTGAAAGTTATGAGGCATTTCTTTTTGTCATTATCAGCTCCGTTTTCATTTCGGTTTCAAACAAAGTACCTGAAATGTGTTCGGAGGTTTGAACAGCAACGGTGTTTTTTTGTTTCTGAGCTGGTTTACTGTTGCACAGAGAGACGAAATGTGTGGAGGGGAAATGATCCTTGGCAGCTGCAGCATTCAGTGAAAACTGGCACAGATGCTCGTCAGCTGTTGACCCTGCGCCTCCACAGCTTCCCACGCTGTTTGGAACATACGTTTATTTTAAATTTAGCCCCATCTTTATAGATATCATTCATTTGATAACTTATCAACATTGAAGCACTTGTTTAGTTGGTGGGGTAATGCATTTAAATTATAATGTCCATAATTATAATGAGCATTTCATTGTTATATTCAGCACTTGAAAGTCTGTGTACCCAGAAGAGTAAAAAAAGTACTGTTGGCCTCAAGTTGCCATGTTTCATAAAAGCAGCCTCGTGTCTCAATTTTACACTTTTTTGGGGTGAAATGTGCTGTTAGAAATTAAAAGTAAATCTGGGTTTTCATCAATAGCTGCCACAAGCATTGTTCTTACCGTTTTTACTGAATGCATTTTCATCACAGCTGCCCAGGTGACGTCGCCTCTGAGAGTTGTAGAGCATAAGAATAATTTTGTTTTACATTTATTCTTTTTGTCTGGTTAGTTTCTAAATGCACAGATTTTGGAATAGCTCTGTAAAACTGGCTTTTGATGCCAGCTGTGTTGAGTGTCCCACAGTGGTTTTGGACTGAATGCCTGGTATTGACTTGGTTATTTTATAAAAAATGAATGTCAAATAAATTGAAACATCCACCCGGGGGAAGTCTCGTGTTGTTTTAATCATGATTGAATTCGGCACCCTGTCGAATGCGTTTTCTAAATCCACAAAGACACAAGTTCTTTCTGACCCTCTCTGTACTTCTCTATCAACATCCTCAAAGCAAAGATGGCTTCTATTGTGCTCCTCCTCGGCATGACGCCACACTGCTGCTCACAGATGGTCACCTCTCATCTAAGTCTTGCTTCCACAATTCTCTCCCAGAGCGTGTGCTTCATCAACTTAATTCCCCTGTGGTTGCTACAACTCTACATTGAAAATTTGAGTCAAAAACCTCACTGCCATCTCTCCAAGACATTTCCAAACCTCCACTGTCATCAGGTCCTACTGCCTTCCCCTTCTTCATTCTTTTCAGAGCTTTCCGGACTTCACCCTCACTAATTTTTCCCACTTCCTGGTCCACAGTTTCTATTACCTCCACTCTTCTTTCTCTTTCATTCTCTTCATTCATTAGCTCCTCAAAGTAATCCTTCCATCTTCCCATCACACTCTCCTCACTTGTTAGATCATTACCATCCCCATCTTTAATAAGCCTAACTAACCTTCTGCACATCCTTTCTAGCCTGATCCCTCTGTCTCACCAATAGAAATAAGTCCTCTGCATCCTTACTGTTCAGCCTTCCATGCAACTCGAACACTTTTTGTTTAACCTTTGCTCCCTCCCTTTTTGCCTTATGATGCATTTCCTAATACTGTATCCCCATCTACTCTCTTCAGTTTCTCACTTACCCTTTTTTTGGGTTAACCTCATCCTCTGAATCACTTCACTATTCCTCCACCAGGTTTCCTTATCATCCATTCTTTGTCCAGATGACAAGTACCTTCCTACCTGTCTGTCTAATTATTGTTGCTGTAGCAGCCCGTTCATCTGGAAGCTCCTCTCTGAACTCCTCACAACATTCTTCCTTCTTCAGCTTCCACCATTTAGTTCTCTGATTTAACTCTTTTTCTCTTCTTCACAAGTCATTCTACACACAACCATCCGATGATGTCTGACCACGCTCTCCCCACAACCTTACAGTCTCCAATCTCCCTCAGGTTTCCTCTTCTACACAGAATGTAGTGGACCTGTGTACTCTTCCTCCACTCTTATAGGTCACTCTATGTTCCTCCTTCTTTTAGACATAAGTGTTGACTACAGCCATTTCCAGTATCTTGGCAAAATCCACCATTTGTCCTTCCTGACTCATTTTCTTGACACCATACCATCACTTCCTCATCCCCTGTTTCCTCCACCAACCTGTCCATTCAGGTCTGCTCCGATCGCCACTCTCATGGGAATATGCTATAAACCGCAGTCAACTTAGTCTGTTAGCAAAAATAGCTCATGAATTCCGATTTTATTCCAACTTAAGAAATAATGGATGTACATCTAGAAGTTGTTAACTTTTAGCATCAACTATTCAAACTTCTTCAGCCAACTTTAAAAACACAGAAATTTATTTAATTCAGTAGAACTTGAACTAATGGCGTGGTTGTAGCCGAGAACCATTCAAATCCCATACTTCAAGAACTAGATCAGATCTTTGCTTAAAACTGTCATTATCTGTTGGAGTCAAGTCAACCTGTCTGTTAGCAAAATGTCTCAACTACTAGATGGATCTCAACAAAGTGTTCAGAAAATCACTGAAGTTAATTTATTTAAAATGGCTTCCACAGCCAATCAACATTAGCTAACGCAAAATTGGCTGTAACCCAGTCAGTTTTACAGATGTGGAGCACAAATTTGACATAGCTGAGCCTGAGAGTCGTTCACAACAACCCCCCTGAGCGTGACATCATAACTTTACCATCGAGGTTTGATCAAAATAGCTTCAGCTTTGTCATTTTTTAACATAATCTGTCTAAAAAGCTGGCAGAAGAGTTGGCGGGCAACATGCAACAAGGATTGCTTGGCCTTCAATATTTTGTGGGAGTAACACGCGTGTAGTGACACCATTTAACCACACGGTGGTGGTGTTGCTTCATTTTTTTAAAAAGCATCTAAAATAAACATTCCGATCCCTGCAGAAGCTGCATGAGACAAATGAGTGGTTTATTTTTGATCAAATGTTTATTTTTATTATTAATCAACCTGCTTCCTTGTGCGCATGCGTGTTTTGAACAATGATTATAAATTGCAAATTTAGTTTTGTTGGCTGTCATGTCTGATGACTTTGTGATAGTCCGTGATCTGCATGCTCTGCAAAGTCGACTGTTTATTTTACACTTTATAAATCAAAAACTTTTATTTAAAATAATAAATAAAAAAAGATATACTGTATAGCCTATACTGTAGGCTATATAGGCTATATATTAGGATAATGAAAACCACCATAAAATAACTAAAATATGTGAATTCTTTGCGGTTCAAGTTCTAAATTAGGTTCATGTTTATGGCGCAATTCAGATCCGATTATTACAGATTTTCGTCATTTATTTGTTGTTAAATATGGAGGAGCTCATAAAAATAAATACTTTGGGCCAGAGTTTCTTTTTTTTTTTTTTTCTCTCCTCACCTCTACCTGCATGTGTTCTTCTATTCATGGCAGCCTGCGTCTCCTCATTACCCTCTGGATCACATCAAGACTTCTTAATCAAGGTCAAGAGCATTTCCCAGAAGCCTTTTGGGAATAAAAGCCTGAAAGTGCGCCAGATCTCGACCTGTCAATCATTCTCACGTGGCAGCGGAACATATGCATCCGAGACTTGTTGACCTTTTTGCACCTCGACACATCTGTTGGTTTTTATACTTTTTCACGACATCATCTGGTATTATTATAATTATTATTACAGTATTCCATGTTGTTTGGATGTAGACCCCCACCACCACCCCTCCACCATCCATCCATCCTCTCCCCGTGCTGTGATAAATAGTTTCAAATAACAGCTGGTGCCAGAGGGCGAGACAAAGCAATCCTCAGTTATGTTCATTGTTATTTTGAGATAATTATTGTTATTGTCACTTTTCTGTTTGTGCGTCTCGCGGCGCTGAAAGCGGGACCTGTGTGCGCGCGTGCGTGTGTTTGTCTGTGCATGGAAGACAATGGGGGAGCAGGAATAATGCTGCGACGATGAGAAGTGTTTTTTATATGATCCATGACCGAAGCTGCGGTGACTCCACATCTGGAGGTGGAGGAGACCTGCGATGATGATGATGATGATGATGATGATGATGATGATGATGATGATGATGTTGGAAGATCATGACCAAAGTCTGACAAACTCCACTTGAGGAGTTTGGGAGGTGAGAAATCGTGAAGTTTTTGCGCGCGCGGACACCTGGAGCGCACGCAGCATCGCCTTTGTTTGGGGGCGTCCTCTCTCTCTCTCCCCTCCCCTCGTTTTCCCCTTAATTCCACTCCCACCCCTCTCTCTCTTTATATCTCTTTGACTCTCTCTCTCTCTCTCTCCCCTGTAGGGTGGGAGAAGCCCGCGCGTGTGTGCGTCTTCAGAGAGGGCGCTCCTTTGGGAAGAGTCGCTTCTGTCAGAGCGCACGCTTGGACATCACCGGGGCTGAGGAAGAGGAGCACACAGTGAAGAAGAAAGAAGCGCGAGACAATTAGGATGCCACATGATCCGGGTGCTGGTTGATCTCTGGTGTCCACACAGCTCAAACTTTGGATTTCCATGCACCAGGACCTCCTCGCGCACAGACCCAACCCGCGTCCCTGCATCCTTCACGCCTCCAGTTTGACCAACTGGACACTTTGGATGTGCGTGTTCCTGTTTGACTTTTCCCACTGGTCACCCAGTCGCGAGCAGGACCACTAAATAAAAGAGAGCCTGCTGGTTCCAGGAGCGCACGAGGAGCCGCCGCGGGACAAGCGCGCAGCCGCGTGGAGACACCAGGACAGAGAGACACGAGGAGGCACGGCGGAGGTGTGTTCATGTTTGGGATCCAGGAGAGCATCCAGAGGAGCGGCAGCAGTCTGAAGGAGGAGCCGCTGGGAGGCATGAACGTCCGGAGCTGGATGCAGGGGGGCGGCGTGCTGGACGCCAACACGGCCGCTCAGAGGTGAGCTCTGCCCGGGGGCCGACCGGCGGCGAGCCCCCCCCCCCTCCAGGGGAAACAACCAAAGTGCTTTAAATTCAAATTCTAAACTGAAAAGTGAGGAGAACCTCCGGATTCATGTCCACTTTGGAGGAATAATTTTATAATTTATGGGCGCACGAGCTGGTCCAGATTGAATTTAAAATTTTAAAGTTTGTTTGTTTGTTTATTCATTCATTTCATTTAAAACAAGACATATTCAAAACAATTAAATAAAATAACTACAAAATGAAAGGCAGCAGAAGAAGAATATATTCTTATCATTTCTGCCCCTTCTTAACTATATCAAATCAAAACAATCAATTCAAAAAATACATAATACAATAAACCACTAAATTATCACAATTTTTTAATATAATTTCTATATATCAGCAAAATATTATATATAT
>JBBPBX010003700.1:9663-21591 GCA_038048925.1 Garcialebias charrua
TTTTTAAAATAAAAACACAAAGTAATAAACACTTTTTTGTTTCAGTGATTTGCAGCAATCTAAAATGATGTTTTATATATTTTTCTGCCTTACAGAAATAAAAAAAAAAGTGAAGAATGCCATATAAGCCAGCCCCCCCACCCCCCTTACGTCTTGGTTCTGTCCCCTTGACAGCTCTTAAAAGCTCAGGTCACAGCCTTCACATGTTGGTTGTATTATTATTGCACAGAGATCAGTGATCAGCTCTATTCTTTGGTCTGGTCTAAAGCCTGGGGCAAGTCCAGCACATGCACTGTAGCTCACATAGACTGAAGGCAAGCGTGCATCTGCAGACCCAGCAGTGGTTCTTTAAAGTGCTTCTTGCGCTGCGCTGTGATTTATTGAGT
This sequence comes from Garcialebias charrua, assembly GCA_038048925.1. Taxonomy (NCBI): domain Eukaryota; kingdom Metazoa; phylum Chordata; class Actinopteri; order Cyprinodontiformes; family Rivulidae; genus Garcialebias; species Garcialebias charrua. The sequence goes on from JBBPBX010003700.1 coordinate 10,050, forward strand.
CAGAGTGCTCAGGGCCGTACAGTATGTGAGCCAAAGAGAACAGAGCTTTTAAGTTTAGACCTCATATAAAACTCTGCGTGGGCCATCACTTTTTAGTGTTGTTCTGAACATTTGGGATCAGCAATGAATACACCTGACACGGGGCTGCAGACTACGAGTTCTGTGAAAAGCTTTTCTCCAAATTCGGCTCCGTGAATAGCTTTAAAACTTCAGAAAAACATGTTAAAGTGTTTAAATGGGTTTAAACACTTTTCATTCCATTGTTACGCGGATGATTGCCAGATCTACCTGCCACTGAAACCAGCTAATGCAGGCTCCCTCCACCCTCTCCTAAAATGTCTGGACAACATTAAGACTTGGATGGCTTCAAACTTCCTAAGTTTTAATGATCAGAAGACTGAAGTCATCATCTTTAGCCCTAGCTCAGCTGCCGCCTCTGATCATATGAACTTGGACTCCCTCCAGCCCTATCTCAAGCACTCTGTGAGAAATCTTGGGATGGTTTTTGACTCAGACCTTAAGTTCGATAAACAAATCAGTTCCGTTCTGCAGAAAAGCTTCTTCCAACTGTGACAGGTAGCTAAGCTCAAGCCAGTGTTGTCCAGACCCGACCTGGAGACACTAGTCCATGTGTTCATCACAACCCGCCTGGATTATTGCAACTCACTGTATGCTGGGATCAGTCAGGCCTCCTTCTCACATCTCCAGCTCGTACAAAATGCAGCAGCTCGGCTTTTAACTGGTACACGTAGGTCTGAGCACATTACACCAGTTCTCTCCTCCCTTCACTGGCTCCCCGTGCAAACTAGTCGACTTTAAAATTCTGCCGTTGACCTATAAATGCCTAAATGGCCTCGCTCCCCTCTACCTCTCCGAACTGCTGGAACCATATGTTCCCTCGCGGGCCCTGAGATAATCCGATCAGATTCTTTTGGCGGTTCCAAAAACACGTCTAAAGCTCCGTGGAGATCGGGCATTTCCAGTCATCAGCCCCAAACTTTGGAACAACCTGCCCCCCAACATTAGACAGGCCTCCTCCCTTCACATGCTCAAATCCATGCCAAAAACCCCTCTCTTCTCTTTGGTGTTTCATACTGGGTGAGCTGACTCAGTATACTTTGTGCTGTGTTTTTTCATTTTAATGCTGTTCTTATACATTTTTATTACATTTTTACTGCTGTTAATGTCATAGTTTTACCTTTAGTGTGTGTTACTGTTTCTGTAATTTTTAAATCTCTTTTATGTTGTTTGTAAAGCACCTTGATAACAGTTTATCTGTTTTAACTGTGCTCTAGAAATAAAGATGACTTGACTTGACTTTAAATTTTCATGGTGCACAACATTTTCATGCCTCATACTGTGCAGATGTGCTTCTCAGTACACTTTTGTTTAAATCAGAAGTGGCTGACAGAAAGGATGAGGCTGGCTGTGTAGATAAAAACACACACAATCAGCGTCTTCACCTCATCCTCTCCTTTTCACAAGTGACCTACCTCGCCTCAAATATTGAGAACAACTCTTTGGAATACACTCCCTAACATCAATACTGTTTCTCTATTTGAGCAGACTCAGCAGTTAAAGTGGTCCAATGTGTGAAAATGAATGATCTGGCAACCCTTAAATGAATGCACATCTTCGGACACGTTTCATGGCGTTATTTTAGACTAAGAGCATCTTATGTTGATAAATGATGGAATTATAGCTGGCCTGGTCAAACCTTGAACATTGCAATGTCTCTGTTCGTGATCTGTAAGTGTTGTGACTGACTGTCAGCTCTGACCACAACACATTTCAGCTCTTTATCAGTAAAATACATGAGGGGGTGGACAATATTTTTCTCAAGAGGGCCAAATCAAGATATTTAAAGAAGTTTAAAGGCCGCATAGAGAATTGGAAAAGTTTTTATGTTGTAGCAGTCAGGATGGTCGATCAAAATATGTCTCCAATACTCTTTAGGAATATGATTAGCTTTCTAAAAACTGGTTCTTGTGACAATATATTAATTTAAAGAAGAAAGTTAGTTTTTTTTAGTCTTAGTGTTCAATCTAATTTTGGAAACGCAACTTAAAAAAGTTTTAGCCTATCTTAATCCAAAAGTTTTCATTGTATTTGTCCAATATGTTTATTTGAAACGTCCTTAAGTTTCAGGTTTTCATCAACTTTAAAAAAAGTTGTTTTGTTTTATGTTAAGAATTGTGTGATTGACGGTGATTATCCGAGGGCCACTTTTGGACCTCCGGTCATATATTTCCCACGTCTGCGCTTGAGTAAAGACATTTTTCTATTGGCTAAGTTTTATTATTTGTGTTTCATCTTGAATGAGGTTGACTCCAAATGTTAATAAGTTTTAGATTTAGTCGATGATTACTCCATGAAAGTGTCATTGAATAAGTGAATAAATTAACAGTGATTTATTTTTTGATAATTTTACTGAATAACAAACCCACACACATACACACACTCAGCCACAGGCAAACACATTTGCCTTTGGAGAGTTATGACACACTGACCCCCAGTCTGTCTATGTAAATTTTGCTTTTGACTCTTATGAAACTGTCAATTAAAAGTTTTCTCATGGATAACAAGGAGCAATAAAAGTTTATTACATGTATTGGCAGTTTTAAGTTGTTAAAATTGGAAATCTCCATCAAAGTTTGGAGCCACTCCTATTAGTCGGGTGTGCAAAGTGATTAAACCAGCAATATTAGAGTGATTCCCCCCACTAGCGCCAATTAACTGGAGCCAATTAAGTGCGTAATTAGAGCATCTGTTCCTCTTAAAATGCTGCAAAGAGAAGCTAAATACCATACATCCAACCTGTCTTTAAAACTCCCCTCATCAATCCTTCCTGTTCAACTGAGACGTTGCAGCCACATTCAGTCTTCCATAATCAAATCACTAAGTGCGGAGTTATCATTTAGAAGTTTTGTGATTCAAATGTTTTCTATTGCCTGCTGCTGAACACAGAGGAGTTAGATAATTTTACCCATCTGTGAGCAGATGTGTGTTTTTGTCTGTTCCGGTTTTAGAAAATCTGGTACCTCTTTACAGTAAGGCCCCCCTTATACATGGCTAATTTTATTTATGTATTTATTTATTTTACCTTTATTTTACCAGGATAAAAAAAGCATTGAGATTAAAAACGTCTTTTAAGAAACTGGTCAGTTTTGTTCCCCTATCACATTAATTGATGCATAATAAGCAGTTATTCGTGAATTATAAAGTGTTTATAGATGAACTAATAATGTATAAACCACTTATTAGCTATCTATAAGAGGAAGCTTATTCTAAAGTGGTATCAAAAATCCCCATGACCAACAGAACAGATTTTACCAAAACCTTCAGAAAGAAAAGGTTGAGTTGACTTCTACAACTGAAAAAGTTTTAGAGTCAACCCGATTCAAGATGGCTGCCACAGCCAAATGGCTTTAGAAAACACAAGCAAAGCTTTAACTCTTGTACTTTTACAGAGATAAGGCTAAAGACTGGTGTGGTAGTAGCTGAGCATTGTTAAAAACATATGCTTTGTGTTCAACACATATTTTCATCTTAAACTTCAACATTAACTGTGAGTCATCTCATCTGATACATTGTCTGTTACCAAAATAAATATCATGAACCGCCTGATGGATTTGAGTAAAACACTCAGAGAATTATTGCTGGCTGTACACCTACAGCTGATAAACTTTTGACGTTGACCCAATATAAGATTACCCCTACAGCTAATTGACTGTAGACAAAACTGTTTAAACCTCAGTAAATTTTACAGATAGTAAACAAAATATGTTGTGGTAGTAGATGACAGGCATTCACAGCACACATTTCAAGTGGTAACAGATCATAGAAGGTGATGAAATATACTGCAATATTGAATCAAAGTTATTTTCAACTTTTGACCAAAATAAATAAAAGCTAGGAATGAAAGGCAACAGGTGATGTGTTCCTTCAAGAAATTATATGCCTTTTGTTGAATGTTTTTATGATGCCTTTCTGCCACCAGTGATGAGTTGCTCCTGAATTACTGTCAGTATTATAAGGTTAAGTTACCGTATTTCCGCCTTACACGTCGTTCCACCCTATAAGTCGCATCAGTTGTCTAATAAAATGTAAAAATCCATAAATATGTCGTCACATCTATTATGCATCACAGCTGACTCGTCGCATTTGTTACCCGTCACTGCTGACAACTCAAATGTGGGCTGGTGTTCCAAAACTCGATTGGTTGCCAAATGGCAGCCACAGGAACACGCACGGGAGGACTTTAACAAGAAATTAAAAAGATTAACACTTAAAAACAATTATTTGTTTGTTCAAAATTATAGTAAAGTGTCTCAGTCTAACTTTTCCTTAATAAATGCACTTTGACAGTCAAATTAGCTGCATTTCAAAAGTTGATTTGCAGAAGCAGGTACGCACAGAGGGATGACTCGCTGTGCATTTCCTCAAAATTTAACAAGATAAGCACCTAAAACAATTATTTGTTTGCTCAGCATTATAGCAAAGGTGTGTCTCAGTTGAACTTTTACTTAATAAATTTAATGGTCAAATCAGATGTATTTTGCCAGGGAAGCACAGTGAAATAATAATAATAATAATAATAATTGTCTAATCTTGTCATCTGCGTATGTTTCCCATACACAGACGAAATTCGTCTCTGCATTTAACCCAACCACCTACCAGGTGGTGCAGTGAGCAGCCATAGAAGGCGCTCGGGGAGCTGGAGAAATAGGTGTGCACTCATAGACACCCCAAGGTGTGTAGTGGCCGGGACGCGAACCCGCGTCCTTCGGGTCCCAAGTCAAACGCCCTAACCACTACACCATCTTGGCTCCTGTGAAGCTGATTCGGTTGCTCCAGGCAAGCTAGACAAAGGTGGCAGGCTGTGGCAAGCTGATTGTGTAATTAATAGTCACTTTTACCTCTTACATGACACAACGGCATGCCATACTAGTCGAGTGCCATTTAATGGCAGAAAATGGTAGTTTTCAATATTTTCAGTCAGAATGAATGAAAGCGGTCATATCTCAGCCAAAAATTGGTTCATAAATATGGAAAGAAAAAAAAGTATATTTGGTGTTTACAGTATGTAACAGTGCATGTAAATATGCAAAAAGTTGTGACTTATAGGTTGAAGAATACGGTACTGAAGGGCTCATCTGTCCCATGGACCTCCTCCCATTGTTGGGCATTGCTTGCAAATCTGAAAGTTATGCACCATAACTCATGTTCCCTGAAGGAAGGGAACGAGGTGCAACATACTTGCTATGGGAATTGCGCCCCCGCGCGATTACCTGAAGGAATATACTCACGCCTTTACGGCTAGGGGCGTCACCGCCGCGCCAGAGGCCCCGCCCTCTGGGTACTTAAGCGGCTTGCGCCCCTCCATCTTTCTCCAAAATTGCACTTCACCGAGCTTTCAGCATTGAAAAGGGCCAGCTATGTTGCACCTCGTTCCCTTCCTTCAGGGAACATGAGTTATGGTGCATAACTTTCAGTTCCCTTTCAGTCGGTCTCTCGGTGCAACATACTTGCTATGGGAACGTAATCCATTCACGCCCTTGAAATGCTCAGCAAAGTACAAGTGAGAACATCCATCCTAAACAACGGGCATCTCCCAGCTACTTTCTGCAGGGAATGCAGAAAGCACATGCTAACAGGAAAAAATGCCAAATGCAAGAAACACCAATGTGATGTTTCCACTAGGCATATATATGTAGACCAACTAGAGACAGCTTAAGCGTGCTCCATCAGTGTGAATACTTATCATCCCCTTTTCCCAATGGAACATCCTGAGAAACAAGAGGAAAGAATGGACCCACCACGTCACAAAAAATTGGGTGACAGATATAGAGGTAGAAAACCCAAGCCAAGCACAGGGTAACCTCTCAGGTCCTTGTTAACTTTGTTCTTTGTTTTGGGACAAAGCAACCAAAGCCTTAGGCTCTCAGCCAGATCACTTCAGAGGCTAGGCTGAAAGTTGCCACAACTCTGGACGTGGGTGTAGAAGCTGTCCATGCACCTGAGTCAGTAGGTCCCTGTGAGAAGGTAATTGCCATGGTATCCCAGATAGCATTGAAATCAGCTCCGGGAACCACATCTTCTGTGGCCACCTTGGGGCTATGAGAATCAAGGAGAGAGCTCCCTGACGTACCCGTTCCAATGTCGATCCGATCAGAGGGACAGGAGAAAAGGCATAGTAGAGCACCCTTGCAGGCCAATCATGTGCCAGAGCATCCATACCCAATGGAGCGTCTGCTTCCCACAAGGAAAAGTAGAGGTCACAGTGTGAGCTAGCTCTGCAGGTAAACAGGTCCACAGAGGCTTTCCCAAATCGTGACCAGACTTGTTCCACAATCCGTGGATTCAGGCTCCATTCTGACGCCAAAAGAGGTCCTCTTGAAAGGGCGTCCGCCCCATAATTTAGTTCACCAGGGACATGAGTCGCCCTAAGTGACAAGATTCTTGGAGCACACCATGTGAGCATCCTCTGTGCCAGTCCTAGGAGGGCCTGGGAACTTGTTCCTCCCTCTCTGTTGATGAAGGACACTGTGGTCCTGTTATCTGATTTCACCAGGATGTGTTGTCCAGCAATCAGACCTTTATTGAAGAAATATTTTTGTGACAGAAATACGACCAACAACTCCAGAAAGTTGATATGTAATCTTGCTTCCTGTTCATTCCAAAGGCCGCAGGCGTTCTGGTTTCTACAGATCGCTCCCCATCCAGTTTTTGAGGCATCCATCGAGATGACCAGACGAGATGACACCCTTCCCAATGAGACCCCTTCCGCGAAAACGGACAGGTCTCTCCAGGGTTCCAGGGCATCCAGGCACTCTGGGTCTATCCTAACCTTCACTGCCTGATTAGGCAGGTCGGGTTGTATTCGTTGGTTTAGCCATACTTGTATGGGCCGTATTTTCAGTAATGCGTGTGGCACACAAGGAATGGCTGCCGCCAAGAGGCCTAAGAGGCATTGGCAGGTTTTCACAGGGACCCGTTGATCCAGTTTAAACCTTTCCAGGCAATGGTGAATGAAGGAAACTCGTTCCTTCGAGAGCCATGCTCTGTAATGGACGGTGTCGATCTGTACTCCCAAAAATGCTGTAACCCGCGATGGAGTCAAATCGCTTTTTTGTAGGTTTATGACAAAACCAAGAGACTCCAGGTGAGAAATCATCCTATAGGAGTGTGACTGGGCCTGTTTTTTGCTTCCAGCCAGAATCAGCAGGTCATCAAGATAATTCATGACCCTGAGTCCTTGATTCCTAAGAGGGATCAGGGTTGCATCCAGGCATTTGGTAAATGTACGCGGAGCAGTCTTTAGGGTAAAGCTTTGAATTCATAAGTGTTACCCTCGAAGGCAAAGCAGAGAAACTTCCTGTGTTTCCTCCATACACCTATATGGAAATAGGCATATTTTAAATCCATTGTACACGCGTAGTCTCCAGGTCTCACAGACTGGAGGACTTGCCGTAGTGTAAGCATCTTGAACTTAAATGTTTTAATCCTCTTTTTGAGAGTCCTGAGATCCAGAATCGGTCTCAGGGAGTGATCCTTTTTGGGCACCAGGAAGTATTTACTGTACTGGCCAGAGCGTAGCTTGCGTCCTGAGACCAGGCTAATCACTCCCTTTTGAAGCATTGTTGAGACTTCCTCCCTCAGTACGTGTGCACGTTTAGGGTTAATTTTAGATTGCACCACCCCTGTGAAGCGGGGCGGTCTTTTTGAGAACTGTAACTTGAGCCCATGACGTATCGTTGTCATGACCCAATCATTTGTAAGCACGCCTTCCAGGCCTACACATGCGCGCTGAGCCTGGAGGGCATGTTGAATTGTTGCTCGTCGTGTTTTAGCACCAGAGGGGTGACCTTTGACCCCCCTTGCACTCCTGTGAACAGGTTGGTCGGCCCGACAGAAGATATCGCGAGATCTGACCGTCCGTGGCAGAGCTTGTGTATCTTGCTGTGGTTCATAGTTTGACCATATGGTTTGTTTATAAAAATGGGATTCGAGTCAAGAACCAGGGCAGTCTGTACTTTGGTACTTTTATTTTTGTACATGTCTGAAACAGTGTTTGTTTTGTTTACACATGCAAAATTCGAGTCATGTTTGGAGTGTGCACACATACCACTCACTCCTCATAGTCTTTTACAAGGGGAGACTGGACTCAAGAGGTCAGGTTCCTGTACCACATGGGCGGGCAAACCTGTAAAATTGTCAGGTCGTCCTGTTACATCAGGTTCGAGTCTGTTTTCCACATTTGGTCACTAAAGAGGTCCTTGGCCGGTACTGGAAGGTTTTGTCGCCACCAGCGTGTATCTTCCGTGGTGGGCCATGCGTGTCTTCCTTTCGGGGTGCAAAGCTTTTCCTCGGCAACCCCTCGCGGAGGGCTTCCGCCTATGTGCGTCTTTGTTCCAGCCTGGCCTGGACGCGTTCCAATGCTCCCCCGAAGAGTCCCGTCGGCTCGATGGGGTGCTGGAGGAAAGTGGAACTCTGGTTTTCTGGGAGGTCAGACAGAGTTATCCAAAGATGGCGCTGGGCGACAACTATTTCCACCATTGCCTTGCCTTCGGAAATGGCTATTGTCCCCATCATACGGAGCACGAGGTCCGAGGCACGACGGGCCTCCTCCATGGCTTCCGTCGCGTCCTGCTCGTCTTTTGTTACCTGGATATGTTGGAGTTTTTCCTGCCAGGTATGCCTGCGCCATGGTTGATGCGTTCATTGCGTGAGCTGCGAGGCCCTGAGCCTTGTAGCACTTCTCGAGATGTTTCTCTGAAGCACAACAGGCCTTGCTGGATAGCGTGGGTTTCGTCCACGTGACTGTGGGGGCCAAGTGAGCCACCAGAGTCTCCTCTATCGGGGGTGCGTTGGCAAGGCCTGCTGTCTCCATTCCCACGACAAGGAGTCAGGATAATGGCAGCATGATGGAAGCTCCGGGTTCCGCCCAGGAGCGTTTGAGCTCCATGAGGAAGTCCGGAAAAATTGGCATTTTCTGCGACGTTGTCGAATGTTTCGTGTAGAAGTAGCTTCCCGCTAGCCTCGTAGCTTGTTGGCGAGGCATGGGGTCTGGCCACGTGACCTGCAGGGCATCTGCCGCCCTGTGGCACAGGTCGAACAGGGCAGGTACCGACAAGTCCGGTTTCAGTAAGATTTGCGCCAGGTTCTGGGAGGAATCAACAGTTTCCCCTTTTTGACCGTATTCGACATCTTGGTCGGACACTTCAGGCGTCGAGTTCTCGGCGGCAACTGAGGAGTCCGACATGTTGTCCTCTCCGACTCGGCCATTGCATTCCAGGTCCACGTTGTCGGGCTCCGGTTCAGGAGGGAGCACTTTAGTGCGACATGCAACCTTCAGCGCCGCGTTTCTAGCCATGGATTTAGCCAACGTGTCAGCCCGTCGTCTCCTCACTACTGCCGACATTCGATGGCAGTGAGAGCAGGAGTTGGGGAATTCCAGCGCTTTCCTCGCGTGCAGAATCCCTAGGCAGACAGGACAGGCCTTGTGGGTGTCCGTTGCTGAGAGGGAGTAGCCGCAGCTGCTGGGACATGGGCGCGAGCGAGGACTCGTCGTCTTGGTTTTCCTCCTCCTTGTCCTCCGTTTTCCCTTCTCGGGAGCCATGTCCGGCGAGAAGCGTCAAAGTTGTTCCTAGTTTTCTTTTGTTTGAAGCCCTCTTCTCCATCGTCTTGCTTTCGCTGGTTAGCCTGCTAATGGCTAGCAGGAGATTGTGACGCAGTTAGCGTCGTCGAGCGAAAAGCTGCGGAAACAGTCATCTACTTCACATTCCGAGAACCAAATTAAGGACCATGGGAGACCGGGCTTTCAGTGTGGCTGCCCCCTGCCTGTGGAACTCTCTTCCTGACTGCCTAAGAGCTCCATAGTCACTGGTTGACTTTAAGAGCGGCTTGAAGACCTTTCTTTTTAACCAAGCATACTCTGCCTCCTCATGATTCTATCTTTGATCTTAGTTGATACTGTTATTGATTTTACTTGTTTTATTACTTGTTTTATTGACATTTAATTCTGTTGCACTTTGTAGCACTGAAAAGTGCGTTATAAATTGAATTCATTATTATTATTATTTTTAAAGAAGAAAACTTTGAAGGTGAGTAGAAAAAAGCTGGACCAGCTTTCGCAGGCCCAGCAATACGCAGGAAAATTTCTCTGTACACTCAGTGTAGGGAGCAAGCTCACCTCAGTCGAGCGATGCGACAACAGAGAAGTCCCACAAAGTTCAGGTGTTAGGCGAGGTGAAGGGTAAAAAGAGAAAGATGGAGGGGCGCAAGCTGCTTAAGTACCCAGAGGGCGGGGCCTCCAGCGCGGCGGTGATGCCCCTAGCCATAAAGGCGTGAGTATATTCCTTCAGGTAATCGCGCGGGGGCGCAATTCCCATAGCAAGTATGTTGCACCGAGAGACCGACTGAAAGGGAACAATCATCTTATCCATCTATGCAAGGTAGAGCAAAACAGATCATCAAGGTCTCTGTTTGCCTCCTAAAATTTTGTTTTAAAAAAAAGTAGGCAACCATTTTGACTCCTAGTAGTAATGATATCTCAAATTTACACATGTAATGTGAAAATCTGAATGTAGCCTATAGGCAATTTTATAAAGTCATGTTTATGTGTGTTTGTGCAAAAACCATCCATCCATTCATCCAGTATATTTTACCCACTTATTCCTTTTGTGTCACAGGGGTCACTGGTGCCCATGTCCAGCTGTCACTGTGCGAGGGACGGGGACACCCTGGACAGGTCTCCAGTCCATCACAGGGACACGAGACGAACAAGACGAACAACCATTCACTCTCTCACTCACACCTAGAGACAATTTAGAGTTACCAATCAGACTGACATGCATGTTTTTGGTCTGTGGGAGGAAACTGGAGTATCCGGAGAAAACCCACGCACGCAGTGAAAACAAACAAACTCCACCCAGAAAGGCCCCCGGATTGGGATTTGAACCGGCGACCTTCTCGCTGAGAGGCAGCAGCTCTACCAGTTGTGCCACCGTGCTGCCCTGTGCAAAAACCTTATGTCTTAACTGTTTTTAAAACCATCCCCATCTCTTTGCATAACTCAACTCTATTGACTATTCATCACATCTGTTTATAATTGTTTGTATTAATTTAAATGAAAAGTGTAAAATGTGCTTTCAGCTTTGGACAACACAGTAAAAAAAAAAAAAAAACATGCATCCCCCATACTAGCAAACCTTGCAGAGCCTCAGTAGGATCACATACAATTAAAATTAGAGGTTATAGGAATCTGTTGAGTTAATTAAATCATGTACACAAGTTCAAAACTGTTTCCTTCTTTAGGTTAATCTGTATAAAAAGATTTGTGTTACAACATCCTTCTGTTTGAGAGCAAGCATACATCATTGTGTGGGTTCAGTAACATTAAAAACTGAAACAAATTCTTATTTCCAGGTGACTAACTTTTAAAAAAAAGTTGTAACAAGACATCTACAAATATCCCTTATTGCACAAATTGTTAAGGTGTGATGTGTGATTCGTCAATTTACATAGGATGTGCGTTGTT
>JBBPBX010003701.1:6783-17613 GCA_038048925.1 Garcialebias charrua
CCAGTCAGTCTAACATGCATGTTTTTGGTCTGTGGGAGGAAACTGGAGTACCAGCAGAAAACTCATGCATGCACAGAAAGAACAAGCAAACTCCACCCAGAAAGGTCCCCGGCCGGGATTCAAATTGGCAACCTTCTCACTGAGAGGTGTTTCAAGATACGAGTCAAAAAAAAAAAAAAATGATTTGAAGATTCTGGTGGGGAGCTAGTGAGAAAAATCCCATTCATCACACCCACTTTTGGTGCTTTGATGGATTTGGTACAAGGGAATGAGAGTTGTAAACAGAAGTCAACTCGGACTCGAAGGTCTCGTTTAGTGGTCAGAGCTGTAGCAGCACGTTGACCCTGGAGGTCAAACGCTGCAGCCTGCAGAGGAGGCAAGTCAACAACATAATCACTGCAACTTCATCCACAGTGTTCAGTCTGGGTGTTGTTTCTTTCCAGCATCCCGACTGAAAGAAACTGCTAGAGGTCAACACTCACCACCTCCTAGCATTCTGCTCAGGTACGTTACTTTCCTGTTCTTCATTGCTTTTCACAGCAGAAACACACAAACATAAATAATGTGTGCCATTATGATACTTTACATTAAAAAAGAAAATAATTATGTTCCTGAAAAGTTATGAATTTTGTCTTTTTAACTAATAGCTACCTGCATAAACACGATTTGATACAAAACAATGTACAGTATTTTCCATCGTACACATCGCACCGTAAGTCACATCAGTCCATATTTGTCTAATAAAGTGGGGGGAAAAAAACATAAATAAGTTGCTTCGCCGTACACGTTGTATCTACTACCGCTGACTTGTTGCGCTTGTTACGCGTCACCGCTGACAACCTGGAAATGTGGGCTGGTGTTGTGCCAGAAATCAATGGGCTGTCAAATGGCAGCCGAGGGATTGTTCACGGGAGGACTTTAACAAGAATTTAACAAGATTAACACTTAAAAATATTTTTTTGTTTGCTCGAAACTATAAAGATGTGTCTGAGTCTAACTTTTCCTTAATAAATGCACTTTAATGGTAAAATCAGCTGCATTTCAAAAGTAGTTGCTGCCTCGGTGCTCCGGGAGCATGCAAAGGGAGGAAATTAGGAAGGAGGAACAATGCGCATTTCTTAGAAATTTAACAAGGTGAGCTCCTAAAACAATTATTTATTTGCTCAACATTATAGTAAAGGTGTGTCTCAGTTGAACTTTTTCTTAATAAATACACTTCAATGGTCAAATTGTGACTCAACACAACTGACTCAACGAGGCTAGCCTGTATAAATAAAGGTTGAATGAATGAATGAAAAATTAGCTGCATTTCGCTGGGACGGTGCAGCAAAATGAAAGTCGCAGGGCATGCAAATTATGCAAAAAATGCAACTTATAGGCCAGAAAATATGGTAAACTAACAGAAACATTTTCATTCATGGCCTGAAATATTGGACAAAAACATTTTTTGTGACATTAAAAGATAACTTCAGTGCCATACCAAATAAATGCCAGAACCATAACTAGATAATAAATAAAGGGCACTTTTGTCACAAGCACATAAAGCTAATATTTGTAAAAGGATTAAAAAAGAATTAAAATTTTCCTAAATGTACCAATGGAAGACTAATAAGACAATATGATGGAAAAAGGACGTATGGTTCTATGCAGTATTCAAAATTAGACTTAAATGAGATGCATCTCCTTGAAGCCTCTGGTTAAGTGTCTCACAGCTACAGATGGATGGAGGTTCTCGCACTTATAAAGAAAATCCAGGGCTTTACCTAGATAAAACATCAGAACCATATTGGGTGAAAACAAACTGGTAACTACCAGTTCTACATATTTTTATCAAAACAGTAACAGTTTTCTGACTGGAACATCAGGCATTTTTAACTATTTTAGAGGTTTTGAATAGATTTACTCCATACTGCAGTCACATTGGTTTCTAAATGTTTGACCAAACAGGTTAATAAAAATTATACAAAGATCAGTATTTATCTTCAGTTCCATCGAAAGCCTACAGGTCTCTGCCATGTCAAACAGACTAAAAGAAAAAGTCTTAAAAAACTTAATTTTATCCTTAGGCTCACAACAATAAAGCAAACAGCAACAATCAATATAGTCCAGACTTAGAGAGGCTTTCAAATCAATACCCCCCAAACTGTCTTTTATTGGCTCTAGCACCGGTGTCAACAAAATGTCATCCCGATTCCCACAACATCTTGAAATGAAATGTAACACATGAAAAACAAAACCTGATGGAGGCTGAACGTCCCCTGTAGGGATATCTGTGGTTCTTTTCCAAACGAGAACAACGGTTTGACGGATTATAAATTGTTCTGTTCCTTCCCCACAAACATTTTAGTACAGAAAATGTATTTTATCTATTGATGAGATGTGAAATGTCTGAAAGACAGACAGAGAGACAAACTGACAGACGGACAGACGGACAGACAGACGGATGGACGAAAGGAAGCAAGAAAGAAAGTAAGAAAGCAAGACGGAAAGAAAGAAAGAAAGAAAGTAAAAAAGCAAGAAAGTAAGATAGAAAAAAACAATTTTTCAGATTGCCAAGTCCTGAATGACTGAAAATACACAACAACATGCACTAAGAGGAAGATAAAACATCCCACGATTCACAAGAACACAGTCTCAGTAGAAACCATCTTACCAGGATTTATCTTTTGGTGGAACAAAGAAAACAATTGTTTACCGCAATGCTGCTGAAGCTTTAGTTACTGTATACCAAGAACATGGTAGTACTTTATGTATTTTTGAAAACTTCTTCTTCTTCTTTCGGTTTTTCCCTCTTCAGGGTCACCACAGTGAGTCATCCTCCTCCACCTCACTCTGTCCTTTGCATCCTCTGTTCTCACTCCAACTACTGTACCTCTATGTCCTCTAACTGCATCCTCTTTGTCTTTTTCCTGGCAGATGCATTTCTAACATCCTTCTACCATTATATACCTACTGTTCCTCCTCTGGACATGTCCAAACCAGTTTCCCTCCTCTGGACATGTCCAAACCATCTCAGTCTGGTCTCTCCAACTTTAACTCCCAGTTGTTCAACCTGTGCTGTACCTCTGATGATCTCATTCCTAATCTTATCCCTCCTTGTCACTCCTAAGGCGAACCTCAACATCTTCATTTCGGCTACTTCCAGTTTTGTCTCCTGTCTTTTTGTCCATGTTTCTATAGACCATCCAACATAACTGGTCTCACCATTGTCTTGTAAACTTTTCCTTTCATCTTTGCTGACACCCTTTTTGTCGCAAATCACTCCTGAAACTTTTCTTCATCCACTCTATCCTGCCTGGACTCCTCCCTCTTCTCCCAAACTTCTCTGAGAAATCATTTAAAGATGGGGTTACAAACTCTCTCACGCGTCAAAATACAGGATTAAAATCTGGATTGGTACTATATCTTAATATAACGACAGCATAATGATAGTAAGGCCACATTTCACAGCAGATGTTTAAACCAAGACTATCTTATGAAGAGAATGAATTATAGCCGTTTTGATCAAACTTTGTAAATGGCTATGTGTATCTCATGCACTATTGCAACATCCTGAAAGTTACAGTGTGCGTGAATTTTATATGACATCAAACCTTAGCTCAATACTGTGCCATACCATAGCCACATACCTTAGCTAAATAAAGCTGACTAAGTTATAGCAATTTTTTTCTTGGCCAGTTTATTAGCTGTCAGGTTTGGATGGAGTGGATGGACCCATATGCAGATGGAGGCGAGGAGTTTTAAAATAATACTTAAACTGTATTTACAAACTAGCAAAATGCGGATGTGGTAGCACACTAGAAAAAGCCAATATAACTAAACTCACTGGAAAACAAGAATGGGAAACTGATACCAACCATGAACAGACTTTTGAAGACAGAACACAATTAATGCCGGACTATCTTTACAAGGAAACATAAATAATCACACTAATGAACAAAACAGAAACACCTGAGCTGAGTAACTAGACCAGGAACAGGTGAGAGTGGGCGACAAGAATAGCAAACATTAAACCAGCAAGATATGGAGAACAAAGAAACAAATCGACCAAAATGGGAACTAAGCCTGATCTAGAAACAAAGAATGCCGGTGAAGAGTCTCCGTCATCCAGGACGTGGTAAATTCAAAAAAGTTCCAAGACTAAAACAACTGGATTTTATTTTGTAACTGAAGCACAGGGCCGCGTAACTAGTTAACATGCTGGAGTCTTGTTCGTTATCAGAATTAACCAGACAAATTGCTCCACCAACTAAAAACGACCATGCACCACCACCTTTTTATAATTCTGATAAAGATCAAGACTCTGGCATGCTAACTAGGTACACAGTCCCGTGTTTCAGTTACAAAATAAAGTCCAGTTGTTTTTGTCAAACTTTTTTGAATTTGAAAGAAAGAACAAACAAAAATTTCTGAAACAAATCAATCCCCACAACTAGCTATGGTGACCATCTTGATTTAGTTTGACTCCCAAGAGTAAGCGTGTAAGACTTTCATTAAAACCCATCCAGAGGTTCATGAGAAATGTTGGTAATACTGTAGGCAATAGTGACTTTGATAATGGGGCAGCACTGTGGTGCAACTGGTAGAGCTGCTGCTTCTCAGCGAGCAGGTCCCCGGCTCAAATCCCAGTTCGGAGGCCTTTCTGGGTGGAGTTTGCATGTTTTCTCCGTGCATGCGTGGGTTTTTTCCAGGTACTCCGGTTTCCTCCCACAGACCAAAAACATGCATGTTAGACTGATTGGTAACTCTAAATTGTCCCTAGGTGTGAGTGAGAGAGTGAATGGTTGTTTGTCGCGTTTGTCTCTATAGCCGTTTACGCATTGGCCGGCCCTCCCCGGCTCTCCCAGCTTCTAACCCGGGTTCGGCGTCTTCGCATTTACCTTTTCCGCCCGGGATCCACCCTTGTTCTGGAACCATCTTCACCGTGGTTCTTATCGGGCCGAGCCCGACAGGGCTAGTTTCAGCTCTCATTTGATTCGTTGTTTGCAGCAGGGGCGGGACTCATTCAAACAACCTCAGCGCGAGGGTTGAATTTCATTCAAATTTAACTACAGAAACGAGAAACCCCTAAAACAATTGTTAGCTGAATTAGTGTTTCTGAGTTAAATTTTTGTTAATAACTGATCACAAATCAGCTTATGTTACAACGTAAATAACACGAAGCGCACACCCATTTCCGCCTTTCAGCGCGACCTGAATGTCATTAAACAGCATTAAACAATAACTAATATTGTCTAACTGTTGCGCGCAGCCAGGGTTTTAAAATATAACGAATAATCTCTAACTTTTACGTGCAGCTAAAATGTCAGGAGGAGTGATTGCTATATGGGCAAGTTGGACACCTGAAAATTCAGTCTGTTCGGATAGCTCAACGAGTTAATGCGTTATCGTTTTGACCGGGAGAAGTGGGTTCGCTTCCAGCCTGGGACAAAGTTATTTTACTTTTTTTTTCTCTTTATTCACATTTTCTTTTAAATAAAAAGGAGTTTGTTAACCAAACAAACTCCTTTTTATTTAAAAGAAAATGTGAATAAAGAAAAAAAAAGTAAAATAACTTTGTCCCAGGCTGGAAGCGAACCCACTTCTCCCGGTCAAAACGATAACGCATTAACTCGTTGAGCTATCCGAACAGACTGAATTTTCAGGTGTCCAACTTGCCCATATAGCAATCACTCCTCCTGACATTTTAGCTGCACGTAAAAGTTAGAGATTATTCGTTATATTTTAAAACCCTGGCTGCGCGCAACAGTTAGACAATATTAGTTATTGTTTAATGCTGTTTAATGACATTCAGGTCGCGCTGAAAGGCGGAAATGGGTGTGCGCTTCGTGTTATTTACGTTGTAACATAAGCTGATTTGTGATCAGTTATTAACAAAAATTAAACGCAGAAACACTAATATATATATATCCAGCTAACAATTTTTTTTTTGCCGAGTCTCCTCTCTTAAAACACGAACACTCCACCCACGTGAAGAGACCACCCCACCCACTTCCAGAGAACTGCCCACCCACTTCAAGGCGGCTTTGCGGCAAATGCGTAATGAACGCGGGTGGCCCAGAGCCACCCAGGGGAGCCCCGGGCCACTGAGGGCTGGCCAATGCGAAAACGGCTTATGTGTCCCTGTGATGGACTGGAGACCTGTCCAGGGTGTACCCCGCCCCTTGCACAGTGATTGCTAGACATGGGCACCGGTGACCCCCGTGACCCAAAATGGAAGAAGTGGGGTAAAAGATAAAGGATGGATGGACATTGATAATGACTAGCAAACTTTAGCACAAAGATCTCACATGAGTAACAAATATGAGTGTATGATGGGGATGATGCTCAGCTGCAACAACAAACAGAAGCCATTATATAGTCTGGGAATTTCATAGGCTTGCGTGATATTTGTCTAATAGACGGGGTTGATTCTAATGAATAATGGGTAAGTTTTCAAAACAGATTTGATGTGATCAGTTAGTGCTTGGAGTATAGATTAAATCCAACCTATTACCGGTACACCAAATTTGAGCTCAGTATGAGTATGAGTGTTGTAGCCAGTTTTGTTTTTGCTAAGGTTGCATAGCTGTGGCAACCATCTTGAATGCGTTGACTTTGAATGGTATCCAGTTGAAGATTTGGATCCAGTGATTACATTCTGGGAGTTTCAATGAAATTTGTCCATTCGTTTATTAGACTGTATGCTAACAGAACGAATGAACATGCTCAAAATGTGGACAAAAACATTATCGCTCTTTCATCTTTGGTGACAACATAAACCCAAGAATAACTCTGAATGAGTGCCATCAAGAGTAAAGAACTTGAACCGGGTCATGCTGCCCTCTTTTGTGCTGTGGCCTGGATCTGCAGTGTGAAAATTTGGCTGCATCAGCTCTTCTGCAGGCCCATCAGGGTTTGATGGAACTACTGGCCGCGGTGGTGCAGACCTCTGCCAGCTCAGCCGGTGACTGATATACACGAGGCCAGGGAGGGGAACTTTATTAAACGAACAGCCATTACTCTCCTTCTGACATATTGGGGGCTAACCTTGGGCCAGGAGGGGGAGGTGTACTGAGAGGAGCCAGACGTGAAATATTTTATCTAATTGTAAACTTTATACCCTTTTGTTGCACTTTGACTGAGTGACAATGTGCATGGGTTTGAAGAGCCGTCATAATGCAGAGTGCTAGGGCGCGATAACAAACATTAGCCTTCTCGTTCACCCCCGACACACACAAAGAAAAATAAAATTACAACACGCACCAACTCTGCAGATGCCAACATAAACGCTCTGCAAGAACAAACGTCTAACTACACGCAGCCCCCTCCTCCTCGAGCTTACCCCCCATCTGCAAGATGCTCTGCATGGTCCAAACCTCCTCACATCTGTAACCTGACGAACACCTGCAGCTGCATGGAGCCCGTGGGCCAAAAAGAACAACAAATCACACCAACAGCGGGACCATTCATCAAAACAGGGGCCGTTAACAGATGCTTGACAATTTTTATTTTATGAGCCATTAGGCTAAGGTGTCACATTTTAACACCAATGATTCATTTCTTCATTAAGTCTGAAAAATTATAGCAATTAAAATGACACCACAGCAAACTAAAATAATATTATTTCAAGCAAGTTTTTATTTGTTTATTCATAAACAAGTTATGCATTGAAATGCTCATCTTATTTCTAAACTTTTGTTGAAAATATACTGTAGTTGGGAAAATTATTTTACTTTATTCATGTGCAATACAGATGAAATGATAAATTATTCATTGCAACAAAAAAGAAAAGAAAAAACTTTTTTTATGTTGTGTATTAATTGGACTAAATTTTATGCTAAAACAGAACGTGAATTTATGGAAGCAGAGCTAAAACCACAAATTTAAAGACACACAAAAACTAAATACAGTATAAATAATTAATAGCTCTACAGCTGTAGCAACTTTTACTTGAAATGGAAAAGTCTAGTCCAAAAGTTTATATTTTTTATTTAATCACATTCAGGGTTTGGTTTTTTAAATGTCATAACTGTATGATTGAAAATGTGTATTACACAAAACAGCCTTTTTTGTATTAACATATTTTTTAAGACTTTGACATTCCCCAGAAGTTTCTCAAAATGAACTGAGTGAAAGAAAGGAGGCCGAACGACCACGGAGCCCTCGACTTTTTGGCGATGGACGTTTGTCAGAGCCCATTGTCTCATCTGTGGTAAAGCTGCCATGTGTTCACCCTCTGATGGAGACACTGTGTGTGTGTCGTGTGTGTGTTGTGTGTTGGAGTGGTGGGCAGGCTGCCAACACAAACTGACAGAGGCTGGCACTGACAAAGACACGACTTAAGGGTGATTAAGTTAAAAGCAGCTGATGTTAATGCCAAAACTTGGCGAAGTGGATAAATGACGTTAAAAAAGCCTCAAATTTCTGTCGCTTGTGTCGGTGCGCTGTGTAAACACCCGAACAATAGTTAGTAACCTAGTAATAATTAGGTCTTTTATTTTCTACTTTCTACTGCTCCCTTCTTCAGGGATCGCCACAGAGAACTACACTGCCTGGTCCCCACCCCAAAAAAAAGTCAACACCTGGATTTAACTAAGCAAATATGTGCAAGCCTCCTATTGGATTTTTTTTTTTTTCATTTACACTTTATTTATCCAGGTAGTCTCATTGAGCCATGATAACTCATTTTCAAGAGAGACCTGTTTAGGGACCAGCTGGTGGGGGTTAAGGGCCTTGCTCAGGGTCCCAGAGTGGGGTGAATGAGGGTGGAGGCAGGTGTGGGTGTTTCACCTTTTTCACCCACATTTTGATGTTGTCGGTACCAGGGCTTGAACCGGCGATCTTCCGATCACAGGCCCAACTTCTCTAACCTCTGCATGGGTGAGTTGCTTCTCATTTCTTAAAACAACGATGTCAAAAGACACATCATGTGGTCGTGGAAAACATGTCAGTCTGTTTGAGAAGGGTCAAATTATTGTCATGCCTCAAGCAGAGAAAACATCTAAGGAGATTGCAGAAACTACTAAAACTGGGTTAAGAACTGTTCAACGCATTATTAAAAACTGGAAGGATAGTGGGGACCCATCGTCTTCGAGGAAGAAATGTGACCGGAAAAAAAATCCTGAATGATCGTGATCGTTGATCATTTAAATATTTGGTGATATCAAATGGAAGAAAAACAACAGTATCACTCAGGACTATGTTTAATAGTGAAAGTAAGAGCATTTCCACACACACAATGTGAAGAGAACTCAAGGGACTGGGACTGAACAGTTGTATAGCCTTAAGAAAACTAATAATCAGTGAGGCTAACTGGAAAAAACGGCTTCAGTTTGCTAGGGAGCATAAAGATTGGACTCTGGAGCAATGGAAGATGGTCATGTGGTCTGATGAGTCCAGATTTATCCTGTTCCAAAGTGATGGGTTCATCAGGCTAAGAAGAGAGGCAGGTGAAGTGATGCACCCATCATGCTACTGTACAAGCCTGTGAGGGCAGTGCTATGATCTGGGGTTGCTGTAATTGGTCAGGTCTAGGTTCAGCAACAGTTGGTGCTCAAAAACTGAGGTCAGCTGACTACCTGAATATACTGAATGACCAGGTTATTCCATCAATGGATTTTTTTCTTCCCTGATGGCAAAGGGCATATTCCAAGATGACAATGCCAGGATTCATCGGGCTCGAATTGTGAAAGAGTGATTCTGGGAGCATGAGACATCATTTTCACACAAGAATAGGTCACCACAGAGTCCAGATTGAGAATCTTTGGGATGTGTTGGAGAAGGCTTTGCGCAGTGGTCAGAATCTGCCATCATCAATGGAAGATCTTGGTGAAAAATTTATGTAACACTGGATGGAAACAGATCTTGTGACATTGCAGAAGCTTACTGAAACAATGCCACAGTGAATAGATGCTGTCATCAAATGGTAAATGGTAATGGTAAATGGAGCTTATTTATATAGCGCTTTCCAACCCCCTGTGAGGAGCCCCAAAGCGCTTTACAATACCAACCATCCACCCATTCATTCAGACCTTCATACACCGGTAGTGGTAGCCTGCCTTGCAAGGCGCCATCCAGACCTACCGGGAGCAATTTGGGGTTAAGTGTCTTGCCCAGGGACACAACGACACATGGTGGGCGGATGCGGGATTCGAACCTCCAACCTTCCAATCGGGGGTCGACTGCCATTACCACTGTGCCACGGCCGCCCCATCAAAGATTCTCCATCCACCTTTATCAAAGATAAAGGTGGTCCAATGAAATATTAGTGTGACCTTTTTATTTGGTGGAGACTTTGATTTTGGCCAGGAGGTGTAACTCCCACAATGACATGGTGATTGTTTTTACTCTGGATGACCTTGCTGATGCAACCACAGACCATCGAGCTACCACAGCTCTCTGTGTGGAGCAGAGAGCTGCTATCTACGGTACCCGGGGGAGCAGATGGTGGGGGTTAAAGGTCTTGCTCAAGGGCCCAGAGTATGGCAAATGAGGGTGGAGGCAGGTGTGGGTGTTTCAACTTTCCCCACTCATATTTTGATATTGTCGGTCCAGGGGATCGACCTGGTGACCCTCCGATCACAAGCTCATCTTCTCCAACCTCTGCCCCACACTCCCATGGTCATTTAAATGTTATAGATAGATAGATAGTTTTATTTGTCCCCGTAGGGAAATTAGTTTGCAACATTGTCAGCAGGCATTTACATAAAGGACATACTTATACAAACATGACATTAACACCCATCATTACAGCAAAGACATTTGTGCTCAGTAAGTCATGATACCTTAGTATTATTTATCGATTTAATTGCTTGCTCCTTCAACCTTGGCTCTCGACGGAGGCAGTCG
>JBBPBX010003701.1:17816-80962 GCA_038048925.1 Garcialebias charrua
GCGGAGGATCTGTTTAACGCAGCCTCGGTTCATCATAAATAAACAGGGACAGACAGCTTGTTTTGCACAGAATTGATGATAAAAGTGTCAAGTTTTATCAAAAAGCAGACGTGTCTGTATTACTTCTGTGTAACTGTTCTGCCATCAACATTTGATTATATGTGAAAATCAAATGAGAGGATGCTGTGAGTCTGTTACGTCAACTGTACTCCATTCACCCTATTTAAAAAAACAGGAAAGTTGTGACGGGACTCTGAGGTGCAGGTTCAGAAGCCGTTGTGACGGGACTCTGAGGTGCAGGTTCAGAAGCCGTTGTGCGGCACGCTGCTATCAGAAGCTCTTTTACTCTCTCCCTCCTATCTGCGTCTCTTAGCCATCGGAGTTTGAAATTAGGACAACTGACAGCTGCAAGTAGGGCATCTTTGTTGTCCAGCATACCGGCAAAACGAGTCTGGATAGCCTGAAAAATATAATTGATATGTTTTGATACATGGCCTACTAATATGCAATTGAATTACAGTACAGTACTTGCAAACCATGCCTAATGTGGGATCAATATCATGACTTTTTTTTAAGAGTGTGTCTCAGTTTAATTTTTGTTAATAAATGATAAAGCAGCTTATTTTAGGATGTACCGCTTACAGCTTTATTCAGCTTACTTCAATGTTTTAGTACTTTTACTGACTTATTTCTGCTAATTTCAGATCTGTATGCTCCTTTCTGCAAATTTTTGGAAGAATCGGATATTTCTGCTATTTCAGCTACTATTTAGCTATTTTATGATAATTTCAGCTTTTTCAGCTATTTCCACATTTTTTTTATCAATCCAACTTTTTTCAGCCTAATTCAGCAAAACCATGCTCACCCACTTCCTTCTGGTAATTTAAGATTATTTATGTTTGTTTTAGATTTGTTCTGCTGTTTTTGACCAATTTCAGCTGTTTTCAGATAATTTCAACTTTATTTTGCTTATTTCTGCTTATTTCAGACTTTTTGCAATTTCAGATTGTTTCAGATATTTCATATTATGCTGCTTTGTGATTATTTCTGCTAGTGTCAGCTTCTTCTGTTATTTTAGCTACTATTAAGCTGTTTTATGCTAATTTAGGCTTGTTTCAACACAATCCACATTATTTGCACTCATTTCAACTTTTTCCAGCCTAATTCTGCAAAACTATAATCTCTCTACAAATTTCTAAGACATTTAAGCTTCTTTCTGCTATTTTAGATAATATTCAGCTGTTTTTTGCTAATTCTTGAACAAATGGCATTCACACATGCATTTTCGCAGGAAATGCAATTTCTCTATTTAGTCTTACATTCTGCTCATTAGACATTAGAATTATAATTCTGAAACATATCAAGTATGCCTTCTTTGAACTAGAGCAGGGGTCTGCAACCTTTACGATCAAAAGACCCAGTTCACTGCAACACAGGTGGAGCTGCCATTAGCATGGTTTGGAATGTTTGCTACTCAATCACAAACAATGGAATCAAGTCCCAAAGGTATTTTCTGAGTAGCAGCAACAGCTTTCTCATTAACACCCATCACCCACCGTTTAGCATTTACAAGAAGAAACTCTCCAAGGATTCAAATTAATCAAACTGTCATTTGATAGTCTCTGGTAGAAGTAGTACTCATTTGAAAATGCTGGTAGGGCCCAGTGTTAAGATTTTTATTATTGTTAATATAGTTTATTTATTGTACAGTGTTGTTTATTTAGAATATTATCCAAATGGGTCACTTTTATTTATTACTATATTATACAATACAGTACAAATGTATTTTTGGCATATTTTCAAAATAAACATTTTGTAAGTCTTTATTTTGTCTTTTTTTTTTTTGTACAGAAAATAAACCGAACCGAGCCCTCCTTTGAACCAAACCGAAATGTAATTTTAGCGTACAGTTACACCTCTAGTTCTAGGATTCTTATTGTATTTGTTTTCTTTTTTTTTGTGATGATGAATATACTGTAGTGTACTGTACAATGTACAAAAATAGTGTGATGTAAGGAATTTTAGCTAGCTTACAGATGGAACATACCTGCACAATAGCATCTGGAAGGCCTGCAGTCATCCTGGAGAGAGAATCTTTCACAGCCAGGGTCTTCTGCATCAGGACTTCTAGTGTGGGCAGTAACGTCCCATAAGGGCAGTCACCTGTTGTTTGAAAAAAGAGGCAGATATAATAAGATTTTTTCTTCTTTCTGCTACCTTTCATTTTTTTATATTTTGTATGTTATCATTTATGGGATTGTTTTGTATTGTTTTTTTGTAAACAAAATGAACAAATTTAATAAACATAAACAAACCTTGTAGGATGTCCAGAGCTGCAGTCAGGGGCTTCATGACGGTGCAGTACTCATGCAGGAACTGGTACTCTCGGTCTATGAAGCACTTAATTCCCAGCTTGCTGCATAGAGTATTCAGCTCATGCATGGGGATTTCTGCAATTCTTGTTACAGCGTAAAAAAATGAATTCCACCTTGTGGATGTTGGGACCAGGAGCTTTCTTTTGCTGACTTCCTCCACTGCTTCTGATGCGAGGGTAGATCTGCTTGATTTGGTCCATAGCGCTGTGCATTTTGCTGTGCTACTCCTATAAACAGCCTTGCTCTCTGCATGTGAAGTTAAATATTTCTCAACATCACTTGTGGAAATGAGGTTGATGGTGTGGGAGGCACACCTATGGTGTGGGGGTAGAGATAGTTGGCCATCACCTTCATTCCCAGCTGAGAGGATTTCTGACAGATCCAAAAAACTGACACCATCATCTGTGCAGGTGGATTCTTCCTCCTCCATCTCATCATCAGACTCCCTGACAGGCTGAAAAACTTTAAACGCCTTCACAAAGTTGGATCCATTATCAGTCACTGTTGCAACTACTTTGTTGCCTAATCCATATGAAGCGTGAATGTTTTCAATTTCTGCACCAATAACATCATATGTGTGTCTACCGCGAATTCTTCTACATGCCAGTGCAGCTTTGTTGCGCTCCAATGTGGATCTATGGATCCAGTGGAGCGTTACTCCCATGTAGCTTCTGTTACCGGCATTAGCAGTCCAAATATCAGCGGTAGTTGACACAAAGTCCACATCATTCAGCGCAGCCTTCAGCTTTCTCTCCATCGCTGCGTACTCCTGCTCCAGATACGCAGAGAACGCTCCTCTGTGAGGCAGCTCAGCATTTACAGCGGTGGGGATTCGGTTTATTATTGCACGAAATGAAGGCGCATCAACCGTGTTGAAGGGCAACATTTCTTCTACTACATATCGTCCAACCAACTGTTTTAATTCATTGCCACTTACTCGTTTTGCACCGAAGTCAAGTTTCAGTTGTTTTGGTGGCGGGGGGGGGACCTCCTGCAGACTGAGCAGCTCTCTTTGATCCAGCTGGAGAGGCTTGCTGCTGCTCCATCAGTTTCACTGTCCCGTGCTGCGACTCCAAATGTTTCTTTAGGTTTGAAGTTGTGTTTTTGAAGCAAGAAAGCACTTTCTCGCCAGCACAGAGCGTACAACGCACCGTTATGTTGCAGTTGTCATCCTTTGCTGAAAGAAACTCAAAATAGTGCCGGTATTTCCAGCTGGAAAAAGCGTATCTTACTCCTGAGCCTCCATAACTGAACTGCAGTAAAATCTCCTCCTCTCAGCTCCGAGTGAGCGCACCGTCCTCAGCTCAGTCCAGTCTGTTTATATCTGTTCCTGACTGTCACGCACGCTGCGGTGTCAGGTTTCAGTCAGCTGTGACCGAATTTCCGCATCTTTTTTTAATCACTCCCCTGCCGAGAGAGACGCATTGAGGAAATAAAATAAAATTACAGTACTACAGAAAATGACAAATAACTAAGTAACGCACAATAATTTGGAGAAAATAACTTTAATCTGATTACTGCAGTTTGAAAAGCAACGCGTTAGATTACTAGTTACTGAAAAAAGTGGTCCGACCAGAGTAACGCGTTACTGACATCACTGGTGAGCAGAGTGAACAGGAGAGGGCTCAACACACATCCTTGAGGAGAGCCAGTGCTGAGGGTTATGGTGGAAGAGGAGAAGTTGATTGTGGATCATCACTGACTGAAGTCTGTTTAGAAGTCAAGGAACCAGTTGCAAATGGAGGGGCTTAGTCCTAGTGTGAGTAATTTGTCCATCAGGGTTTGGGGGATCATGATTTTGAAGGCAGATGTGAAGTCCACAAAGAGCATATGGGTGTATGAGTCCTTCTGTTCCAGGTGGGTGAGAGCAGTGTGGACCACAGAGGAGATGGCATCCTCTGTTGATTGGTTCTCACAGTATGCATACTGGTGAGGGTCCTTGTTGATGATGGTTGTTTTGATGCGGGTCATGACCAGTTTTTCGAAGCATTTAGCGACTATCGGGTGAGGGCCACTGGCCAACAGTCATTTAGAGCAGTCACTGTAGAGCTTTTTTGGACTGGGATGATGGTGGTGTGGTCTTCAGGCAGACAGGATCTGTACAGGGCAAGTGAGGTGTTAAACATATTGGCCAGCACCTTGCAGAGCTGATCGGAACTTTCAACACTTTCCCAACACTTTTTTTTTTGGATTATGGTATTTTGACCAATTGGGGTTAGGATTTCCAACTAAACGCAGTGATAGGACCACCAAACTCACAGATCCTGTTCTCCACGACAATCCTGACCGCAATCTGTGAGATTTGTGTCTGTCCTACTTTTACCTATGAATTATGGGTATTTGTATTTGGACAAATTGGGGTTAGGATTTCCACCTAAACGCAGTGATAGGACCACCAAACTCACAGATCTTGTTCTCCATAACTCCCTGACCGCAATTTATGAGATTCCTGTCCATCCTACGTTCTCCCTATGAATTATGGGTATTTGTATTTTAACAAATTGGGGTTAGGATTTCCAACTAAACGCAGTGATAGGACCACCAAACTCACAGATCTTGTTCTCCATAACCCCCTACACACACACATGCACACATACACACACACACACATACACACACACACAATATGCAAGTGTACAGTTAAATATACATATCTAGACAATATCCTATACTAGGATTTTTCATGTATGGGTATCTGGAAAATATCCAATACTAGGATTTATTATGTATGGGTATCCAGAAGATATCCAATACTAGGATCTATCACAGATGTGTATCCGGAAAATATCCAATGCTAGGATTTATTATGTATGGGTATCCAAAAAATATCCAATATAAGGATCTGTCAGATGTGTATCCAGAAAATATCCAATACTGGGATCTATCACAGATATGTATCCGGAAAATATCCAATGATAGGATTTATTATGTATAGGTATCCAGAAAATATCCAATATGAGGATCTGTCAGATGTGTATCTGGAAAATATCCAATACTAGGATTTATTATGTATGGGTATCCAGAAAATATCTAATACTAGGATCTATCACAGATGTGTATCCGGAAAATATCCAATACTAGGATTTACTAGTATGGATATCCGGAAAATATCCAATATGTGGATCTGTCAGATGTGTATCCGGAAAATATCTAATACTAGGATTTATTATGTATGGGTATCCGGAAAATATCCAATACTAGGATCTGTCACAGATGTATATCCGGCAAATATCCAATGATAGGATTTATTATGTATGGGTATCCGAAAAATATCCAATATGAGGATCTGTCAGATGTGTATCCGGAAAATATCTAATACTAGGATTTATTATGTATGGGTACCCGGAAAATATCTAATACTAGGATCTGTCACAGATGTGTATCCGGCAAATATCCAATGCTAGGATTTATTATGTATGGATATCCGGAAAATATCCAATATGTGGATCTGTCAGATGTGTATTCGGAAAATATCTAATACTAGGATTTATTATCTATGGGTATCCAGAAAATATCCAATACTAAGATCTGTCACAGATGTGTGTCCGGCAAATATCCAATGGTAGGATTTTTTGTGTATGGGTATCTGGAAAATATCCAATACTAGGATCTATCACAGATGTGTATCCAAAGACTATCCAATACTAGGATCTGTCACAGATTTGTATCCGGAAATATCCAATGCTAGGATTTATTATGTATGGGTATCCAGAAAATATCCAATACTAGGATCTATCACAGATATGTATCTGGAAAATATGCAGTAGTAGGATCTTTCTCATATGGGTATCCAGAAAATATCCAATACTAGGATCTCTCAAGTATGGGTATGCATAAAATATTCTATACTAGGATCTATCGCAGATGTGTATACCGAAAATATCCTATACTAGGATTTATCATGTATGAGGATACAGAAAAAATCCAGTGCTAGGATCTATCACAGATGGGTATGCATGGGATATCCTGTACTAAGATCTGTTAAAGATGAGATCTCCCCGTATATCACCGGAAACATATTGGATATGTGGCAGATACGGACACTTGCATACTGTTGTATTTCCCCGGATATTAGGCCTTTTCGTCCAGTGCAAAGTCCCCAGGCTCCGCTTCCTCAGTGGAAGACGTGCCAGTGGGATTGAGGTCTTCAAAGTATTCTGCCCACTGACTCACAACATCCCGAGTTGAGGTCAACAGCACGCCATCCCCACCATAAATGAGATGTCGGATGGTGGACCAGAATTGCCTCGGAGCCGTACGGAAGTCATTCTCCATGGCCTTTCCGAACTCCTCCCATCCCCGAGTTTTTGCCTCAGCAACCACCAGAGCCACATGCCGCTTGGACTGTCTGTACCTATCTGCTGCTTCCGGGGTCCCACAGGCCAAAAAGGCCCAATAGGACTCCTTCTTCAGCTTGACAGCATCCCTCACCGCCGGTGTCCACCACCGGGTTCGAGGGTTGCCACCACAACAGGCACCAACAACCTTGCGGCCACAGCTCCGATAAGCTGCCTCAACAATTGACGTGTGGAACATGGCCCACTCTGACTCAATGTCCCCCGACTCCCTCGGAACGTGTTCAAAGCTCTCCCGGAGGTGGGAGTTAAAGCTTTGTCTTACGGGAGACTCTGCCAGACGTTCCCAGCAGACCCTCACAATACGTTTGGGTCTGCCAGGTCTGACCGGCATCCTCCTCCACCATCGGAGCCAACTCACCACCAGGTAGTGGTCAGTCGACAGCTCCGCCCCTCTCTTCACCTGAGTGTCCAGGACATGTGGCCGCAGATCAGATGAGACGACAACAAAGTCGATCATCGAACTGTGACCTAGGGTGTCCTGGTGCCAAGAGTACATATGGACACACTTATGCCTGAACATGGTGTTCGTTATGGACAATCCATGACGAGCACAGAAGTCCAATAACAGAACACCACTCGGGTTCAGATCAGGGGGGCCGTTCCTCCCAACCACACCCCTCCAGGTCTCACTGTCATTGCCCACGTGAGCATTGAAGTCCCCCAGTAGAACAAGGGAGTCCCCAGGAGGTGCACTCTCCAATACCCCCTCCAAGGACTCCAAAAAGGGTGGGTAATCTGAGCTGCCGTTTGGCGCATAGGCACAAACAACAGTCAGAGCCCGTCCCCCCACACGTAGGCGAAGGGAGGCTACCCTCTCGTTCACCGAGGTGAACCCAAATGTACAGGCACCAAGAGGGGGGGTAGCAAGTATGCCCACTCCTACTCTGTTCCTCTCACCAGGGGTAACTCCAGAGTGGAAGAGTGTCCAACCCCTCTCAAGGAAACTGGTTCCAGAGCCAGAGCCATGCGTTGAGGTCAGTCCGACTATTTCTAGCCGGAACCTCTCAAACTCACACACTAGCTCAGGCTCCTTCCCCACCAGAGAGGTGACATTCCACGTCCCAATAGCCAGCTTCTGTAGCCTAGGATCAGACCGCCAGGGTCCTCGCCCTCGGCCACCACCCATCCCACATTGCACCCGGCCCCTTTGGCCCCTCCCATAAGTGGTGAGCCCATGGGAAGGGGGACCCACGTCTCCTCTTCGGGTTGTGCCCGGCTGAGCTCCATGGGTAAAAGCCCGGCCACCAGGCGCTCGCCAACGGGCCCCACCTCCGGGCCCCACCTCCGGGCCTGGCTCCAGAGTGGGGCCCCGGTGACCCGCGTCCGGGCGAGGGAACATTGATTCCATTAGTGTTACTCATCATTGGGGTCTTTGGGCTGCACTTTGTCTGGTCCCTCACCTTACGCCAAAAATACACTACATGCGTTCCGGCTCCGCCCCACTCCGGTTCGACCTCCGCAGCAAATACGCACCCCTTATAATCAATGACAGCATTCACACTGTCTCCGCACGGCGGCGGCGAGTTGCGGAGAGCGGACGGCAGTCCGTCAAAATTAGAAATTTTTCTATTTCTGCCGGACGCCGGAGCTGTGCCGGAGTCAACTTTTGAAGATTACGTCGCACCAACAGGAAAAGGAACGAGCACAACTTCCGTATTTACAAAATAAAATCACCACGGGCGGACTAATCCTAGCTCTATACGGATTTATTTGTACAAAAATGCTGTCAAACTATCATTTATGACTACGCCTACAAACGCAATACAAGAAATAAATAAATAAATAAAGTATTTTATTCTGAAATGTAATACATCACTTCCTGTTGCTCAAACCATGTCCTGTCGCTCATTTACGAGAGAAGATCAAGGCAGCAGTCTCTACTGTTGTTCTCCTTCTTCCACCGAATGAATTGTTTTGTTCTGACTTACTTATTTATCACTTGATTTATCGCGCGATCCCGCAAATCCCGCGCATGCGTCTCGGAGCGGCGCATCCAGGCGGACCTGAGCGGAGCGGAGGTAGTGGAAATTGGACTCGCTCAGCTGCGACCTGCGGAGCGGAGCGGAGCCGGACAGCATGTTGTGTATTTTTGGCGTAAGACCTGTCGGCCTTGGGTGACCCTATAGGGGCATGAAGCCCCTGACAGCTTAGCTCCTAGGATCATTGGGACACTCAAACCCCTCCACCACGGTAAGGTGGCAGCCCAGGGAGGGGTATAGTTATTAATATTCTACACATTTTTGGAATACAATGACTTTGCTTACTTTTTTAAATTTTAGTCATACATACAGTATATGTCAC
Source organism: Garcialebias charrua (assembly GCA_038048925.1). Taxonomy (NCBI): domain Eukaryota; kingdom Metazoa; phylum Chordata; class Actinopteri; order Cyprinodontiformes; family Rivulidae; genus Garcialebias; species Garcialebias charrua. The sequence goes on from JBBPBX010003701.1 coordinate 26,851, forward strand.
CAGAATTCGGCTAATTTAGGAGATAGGGGTGCCATGACTAAGGTTTTGTAACTTTTATACATTTTAAAATAGTTGGCATAATAACAACTTTCCCATAAAAATACAATGAGATAAAAATAATATTTTACCAAAATATCTGCTTAAGCATAAGGCTTTATTTATTCTAAGCTTTATTTTTGTCTTTTTTTAAAGCTTTTTTCCCAGCCTTTTGCTTTTTGTAGCTTTTAGCTAGTGCTCTAGCTCATGCCATTGTTCTCTACTTTTAATGGATAAATAAATACAAAGTATATATACAAAGTAGCTTCAGCTGAATAATCATTTACCGGTACTCAGATTGTTACTGCGGGATACAGTAATGGTTTAAAATGTGGTGAGGAGGAAGTAGAGATTATATTTTAGCAGTTGGAAAAGCTTTTCTGGGAGTAATCCTCAGTTATTCAGATTTCTGTCACACTTTCCTCTGTTTTAGCTCTGTGTGAGATAGCTCAGTGTTTTCTGCAGCCTCCGTGCGCTATGTGTGGCTCTGCACAAATGAACCAGCTGAACTTCAACCAGCCTTTTCATGCAGCCTGCTCTCACTTTTGCGTATGAGGAGAATACAGTTCACTTCAGCTGTAGTCTTTTTTTCATTTGTAGCAGACACGATGTAACTGTACAGCCAAGAATCTTTGTAGGTGCCGCATTTGGGCCATTTGTTACCATGGTAACCCAGAAAAAAGGAGGGGGATCTTCTTGTGAAATAAAGTGTGAAGGAAAAAAAAAAGAAGATTTTACTCAAGTTTAGGGACTTGTAACAAAAATACTGGCTTCAACCTTTGATTTCAAACTATGGAGGTCTTTTGAAAACAAAACAAAAAATGTAATGCAAAATGTATGATAATTGCTTTTCTATACTTGTAACAGGTCTAATTAAGAGATTAATTTAAATGAATAAAAAGCAATGCCTAGAGATGAAGAAAAGAACAAGACAAGTGAAGCTAGCTGAGAATCTGACCTCCATCCAAACAAGAAACAATCCTACAAGGCTAATAGCCAATAAACCTACTGTGTCACCATCTGCATAAATCTCTCTCTGGCTGACCATTCTCCTCCCTTTTAAGCACAAAGAGGTTTCTTGTGACTTTAAGCAGTTGTTTAATGATATAGCAGGTTGCCTTTAATGTAAGCACCTGGAATAATTTCATGCATCTTATAAACAATAATCGCTTCTAAGGGACTATGATGAAAGTGTTTAATGAAGACATAAAGGAAGTCATTTGCCGTGGATGATACCAGCGTTCCACAACCATGTATGACGTGTTCTCCTGCTTGCGCTCTGGAGATGCAGTTGTATTCCCATTGCCGCTGTAAATACCCTTTGGATGCCATGTTTTCAGGGTCTCTTTTGTGCATTCCAAGGCCGAGCCATTGTGTAACAGTGTGATGTAATCCATCCATGTATGAGAGTTCACAGAGGAGGATGAGCAGGAGAGAGTGGTGGTAGAAACTGTGCCTAGTGATTCACCTGATTGTTATGTAGGTTTACATCATGTGCAGCCTTCTGATCTCAGGTGTTTCACCCAGCATCCAGCTGGAAGCCTCTGGTTGCGTGCATTTGACATCAATCTTTGTGCATTTGTTTTTTCTTATGATTATTTTTTTCTTCTTTTGGCTGCTCCCTTCTTCAGAGGTTGCCACAGCGCACTAACTGGCACAAAGACTTGGTAATTGTTTTTACACCAGAAGCCATTCCTGATGCAACCACAGACCACCGAGCTACCAAAGTCTTCTGTGTGGAGCAGAGAGCTGCCATCTAGGGCCCCCGGGGGAGCAGATGGTGGGGGTTAAAGGTGTTGCTCAAGAGCTCAGAGTGGGAAAAATGAGGGTGGAGGCAGGTGTGGATGTTTAATCTCTCCCACCCACATTTTTGAAGTTTTTTGTCCTGGGAGGTGAACTGGTGACTTTCCGATCGCAGGCCCACCTTCTCTAACCTCTGCTCCACCACAGTTGAACGTTTTTAAAAGGAGGCTCTGTAGAAAGGTCATGAACAATCATCGTCTTACCTGTAAATAGCTTTTTAATCAACCATAGTTAAGAAATAAAATTAGATTCTGACCAGATTCTTAGGCTATCAGCTTTACATGGTAGTCAGGTTCAAATTTAATTTATGCTGGGATTTTTTTTTCTTCTGCAAGTGCAGTCATTAGTAGCTAGATGTAGCACAGCATTTACCAGCCATATTAATATTTCTGGTAGAATATCTGAGTAATGTGAATTTGACAGTGAATAAATGTGTGTACAGTAGCTTTCAAATGAAAAATATTTGATACAGGCATTGTTTTAAAATGACAAAAGTCCACTTTGGAAGTGGCCCCCAAAGATTAAGCCATTTTCTCATCAATCCATTCTGGAGTACTAATTGCTAATGTTTCAAATTGAGAGTGTTCAAAAAGCTAGAACAAGTTAGTGGCTGTCTACACTGGAACAATTTTTGGGAATGTGCAAAAGTTTTTTTATTTATTATTTTATCTATTTGTTTAGCCTTGAGTCCACACGGAGCTCAAAAAGCTGTCTTTCAAAACAGGTTTCAGAATGAAAAACATTTACAAACACAATTTTCATGTCTGCAAAGCTTCTATCTGTCTTTTGAAAACAATCATGCCATAAATGTTCAGTCAGGTCATCTGGACTGTTTCTTTTGTTGCTGAGACATTTCGTCCTTCATCTGAAGGACTTCTTCAGGACTTGTTCTTCTACTTGTTGGATTCATACCTGGATTAATGAGCATGAACTTTGGTGCTTTGAACCACTTTGGCATGGCTGCCTTTAAAGGAGTTGACAGGGGAGGGAGCGGAAACCGGAGGCCATCTTATCACCAGTTGTTGTTTTTTTTTTTTTTCTGGGAGTGAGATGTCTGTGGGATTCAGTTTGGTTTGGTGGGATCATCAGACTGAAGAAGTCCTTCGGATGAAGGATGAAACGTCTCACCAACAAAAGAAACTGTCCAAATGACCTGACTGAACATTGTTGGATTTAAACCTGGATTAATCAATGTTCAGTCAGGTCATCTGTACGGTTTCTTTTTTGTGCTGAGATGTTTCGCCCTCCATTCAAAGGACTTCATCAGAGGCCATCTTAGCACCAACGTAACCGTTATTTTTTTTTCACTTTGGAGTAGATGGTTGGTGGAGAATCAATTTTGTTTGATGTTTCCTCAGACTGTTGAAGCCCTTCAGATGGAGGGTGAAATGTCTCAGCTCAAAAAAGAAACTGTCCAAATGACCCGACTGAACATTGTTAGATTTTATACTTGAAATAATGAGCATGACCTTTGGCCAATTATGCACAGATCTACAACTAATCTATGATCACTTCAAAACCTCAAACTATCCCTTTAAAGCAGCCAGTCATATTTAATTTTCAGAAGTCAGTCTTCTTGCAACTGGTGTATGTATATCTGTAACCTGCTGTCCGTTGCTGTGCCGACATCATATGGAGCATTAGAAACACACACTGAGACGGTTTGTTTTCTCGCCCCTGAACGCAGCTTGTGTATTCCACAGGAGTTTGCTGTGTTGACTAAAGAGCTGAACATTTGCCGGGAGCATCTTCTTGAGCGTGAGGAGGAAATTGCTGAGCTCAAAGCGGAGAGAAACAACACGCGTGTAAGATGCTTATTCGCCATTTTGCCTATTAACACTGTAGCACAGCCTTCTCATCTTTTTCACCCTTTATGTTTGTCTGGGTGTGATTGTGTCATTAGCTTTTTTCTTTTTCTTCTCTTCATTCCCCTTTTCTGTCTGCTTTTCTTGTCTCTCCTGCCCATTAAGACGCTCACTCAGTTTTCACTTTTTGTTGCTCTCAAAGACACTTCTTCTCTCTGTCACCCTCCACAGCCGTTCTCTGATTTTCTATTACTTCCTCAACTTTTATGTCCACATTCTTCAAACCACTTGTCTAACATACCTTACCTTGTCTTTACTTCCCGCTCCTCCTCTCCTGCGATTCAATATCCTTCAGTTATTGCTTGAGCACCTGGAGTGTCTAGTGTCTCGTCACGAGCGCAGTCTGAGGATGACTGTGGTCAAGAGGCAAGCCCAGTCCCCTGCGGGAGTCTCCAGCGAGGTGGAAGTCCTCAAGGCCCTCAAATCTCTGTTTGAACATCACAAAGCCTTGGATGAGAAGGTGGGTCAAACAAAGGAGCTAGTTTTTAATACATTTTCAATATTAAATGTCTGCACTCCACTAAATGTAAAGTCTATTTACAACCTTGGAGTAAAGAATAGAAAAAATAATCAGACCATGAAATCTTTACTGACCATGTGTATAACGTTTAAAACAGTACACTATATTTAAGATATATTTAAGAAGATTATAACGAGCTTCAGTGTTCTCAGATGTGCTTTCAACTCATTTTTAGTTTTTGATTATGGCAAAATTTGGTCAAATTATTTTTACTTAATATCATTAGTGGAACACCCACACCTGCCTCCACCCTCATTTGCCCCACTCTGGGCCCCTGAGCAAGGCCCTTAACCCCCATCTTGGTCTCTCTTGAAAATGAGTTCTCGTGGCTCAGTGAGACTACCTGGGTAATTTTTTTTTTAAATAAAACTGCATCTGGTTTACATTGTCAAATCCTAATAATAATTTGTATTTTTGTTTGCATCATTACACGTAACACAACTTTTAATATAATTATTCTTTGCTGCTGTTTTACCACATCCCTTTAAAAACCCTTAGTGCATTTAAAGTATGGAAATGTTCCCTTTTAGAGAACAAAACATCACCTTTCAGTAACTTCTTTGCCTGCTCACTTGTTACTTTGCTGTTTGACTTTCGTGGACTCGCTCTTTTGCAGTTTTTCAAAGTAAGACTGGACATGACACACAATTGGCTGATTGATGGATGAGCCGCAAGAGTGGCATGGATTCTTTATTTAAAATAATTTAAAATGATTTAGCACCTGTGTGCAGCCCACATGTGGATGTAGTAGAGGTGAAGAGAGTGTCAGATAGGGTGATGTGCCTGAAGGTAGAAGTAGAAGGTCTGATGCTAAACATCGTCAGTGGTTATGCTCCACAGGTTGGGTGTGATGGGGAGGACAAGGATACATTTTGGAAAGATTTGGATGAAGTGATAGAGAGTATTCCCAGGAAGGAAAGTGTGGTGATTGGAGCAGACCTGAATGGACATGTTGGTGAAGGAAACAGAGGGGATGAGGAAGTGATGGGTAGGTTTGGTGTCAAGGAAAGAAACCAGGAAGGACAGATGGTGGTGGATTTTGCCAAGAGAATGGAAATGGCTATAGTCAATACCTATTTCCAAAAGAGGGAGGAACATAGAGTGACCTATAAGAGTGGAGGAAGGAGTACGCAGGTTGACTACATTCTGTGTAGAAGAGGAAACCTGAGGGAGATTGGAGACTGTAAGGTTGTGGCAGGGGAGAGCGTGGCCAGACAGCATCGGATGGTTTTGTGTAGAATGACTGTTGTTGTGAAGAAGAGAAAAATAGTAAACTCAGAGAAGAAGACCAAATGGTGGAAGCTAAAGAAGAAATATGTTGTGAGAAATTCAGAGACGAGCTATTAAAGGCTTTGGGTGGTAAGAAAGAGCTTCCAAGTGACTGGGCTACTACAGCAACAACAATTAGAGAGACAGGTAGGAAGAAATTTGATGTGCCATCTGGACAGAGAACGGATGATAAGGAAACCTGGTGGTGGAATAGTGAAGTGCAGGATGCCATTCAAAGAAAGAGATTAGCCAAGAAGAAATATGACAGTGAGAGGACTGAAGAGAGAAGACAGGAATATAAGGAGATGAGATGTAGAGCGAAGAGGGAAGTAACTAAGACAAAGCAGAGTGTACGATGAGTTGTATGAGAGACTGGACACTAAAGAGGGCAAAAAGGACTTGTACCGATTGGCAAGACAGAGGGATCAGGCTGGAAAGGATGTGCAGCAGGTTAGGCTTATTAAAGATGGGAATGAAAATGTTCTAACGAGAGAGGAGAGTGTGATGGGAAGATGGAAGGAGTACTTTGAGGAGCTAATGAATGATGAGAATGAAAGAGAAAGAAGAGTAGAGGTCATAGAAAGAGTGGACCAGGAAGTGGGAAAGATTAGTGAGGGTGAAGTCTGGAAAGCTCTCAAAAGAATGAAGAAGGAGAAGGCAGTTGAACCTGATGACATACCAGTAGAGGTTTGGAAATGTCTTGAAGAGATGGCAGTGAGGTTTTTGACTCAAATATTTAATGGAATATTTGAGGGTGAGAAAATGCCTGAGGAATGGAGAAGAAGTGTGCTGGTTCCCATTTTTAAGAACAAGGGTGATGTACAGAGTTGTAGCAACTACAGGGGAATTAAGTTGATGAGCCACACGATGAAGATCTGGGAGAGAGTTGTGGAAGGAAGGCTTAGACAAGAGGTGACTATCTGTGAGCAGCAGTATGGTTTCATGCCAAGAAAGAGCACCACAGATGCCATCTTTGCTTTGAGGATGTTGATAGAGAAGTACAGAGAGGGTCAGAAAGAACTCCATTGTGTGTTTGTGGATTTAGAAAAAGCATATGACAGGGTGCCAAGAGAGGAGGTGTGGTATTGCATGAGGAAATCTGGAGTGGCAGAAAAGTATGTTAGACTGGTACAGGACATGTATGAGGACAGCAGGACAGTGGTGAGATGTGCTGTAGGAGTGACAGATAGCTTCAAGGTGGAGGTGGGATTGCATCAAGGATCGGCTCTGAGCCCCTTCTTGTTTTCTCTGGTGATGGACAGACTAACAGATGAGGTCAGGCAGGAATACCCATGGACTATGATATTTTCAGATGACATTGTAATCTGTAGTGAGAACAGGGAACAGGTGGAAGATAACTTGGAGAGGTGGAGGCATGCACTTGAAAGAAGAGGAATGAAAATCAGCCATAGTAAGACAGAGTACATGTGTGTGAATGAGAGGGAGACCGGTGGAACAGTGAGGCTACAAGGATCAGAGGTCACAAAGGTGCAGGACTTCAAGTACTTGGGGTCCACTGTCCAGGAAAATGGGGACTGTGGAAAAAAAGTGAAAAAGAGAGTCCAGGCAGGATGGAGTGGATGGAGAAAAGTTTCAGGAGTGATTTGTGACAAAAAGGTGTCAGCAAAGGTCAAAGGAAAAGTTTACAAGACAGTGGTGAGACCAGCTATGTTGTATGGTCTGGAGACAGAGACATTGACAAAAAGACAGGAGAAAGAACTGGAAGTAGCAGAAATGAAGATGCTGAGGTTCTCCTTAGGAGTGACAAGGATGAATAAGATCAGGAATGAGATAATCAGAGGTACAGCACATGTTGAATAACTGGGAGATAAAGTTAGGGAGGCCAGACAGAGATGGTTTGGACATGTCCAGAGGAGGGACAGCGGGTATATTGGTAGCAGGATGTTAGAAATGCAGCTACCAGGAAAAAGACAGAGGAGATATATGGATGCAGTTAGAGAGGACATGAAGGTAGTTGGAGTGAGGACAGAGTGAGGTGGAGGAGGATGACTTGCTGTGGCGACCCCTGAAGAGGGAAAAGCCGAAAGAAGAAGAAGAAGTGCAGCCCACAGATGCAGGAAGAAGCTCCCTCTGCAACCTGTCATGATCTCCTCTCTGCCACACACATATTTCTGCTCCGTGCTGCATCAGCTTTGTAAAGGGTTAACTCTTTGCTCTCCAGGTGCACTATCGACTTTTGTCTTCCAACTTAAAATTCAAAGTATCGGTATGTCACATCGTAACATTGTCATAATCACAAAATATAAAAGCGTTAAAAGTCGTTTTAAATTATTTTAGAACTTCTGTGTTCAGTTGTTACAGTGTAATTGTTCAAGAAATACAGTACATGTCTTCTCCGTGCTGCATCTGCTGCATGAAGGGTTAACCCTTTGCTGTCTTGCTGCACTTCTCTTCTCGACAATTTAAATTGAAGTAGGGCTACTGCAATGTGTTAAATAAACAATGCTGCATGGATTTTTTATTTAAAATATCACAGTATTTAAATTTAAATTTTTTATTTACTTAGTACACAGAAGAGGGGAGATTGGGAGTGAAACTGGTGATGAGTGAGTGTAACTGCAACAGAGAAGTGGGCTGGCAGAGAGCGGAGTTCATGACATGCTGTAGGTCTCATAAACGAGTCCCCGAGGCTCGATGGGATTAACCTGTATAAATAAAGTTTGAATAGAGCACTTAGAGCAGGGCTACTCAACTAAACTGCTCAGGGGGCCACAGTTACTGAAAACCAAGAGCTCAGGGTTAACACATGCAGCAGTTATTGTCATTAAATAAGTTTGTTTTATGGTTTAGAATCTAGTTTTATTTCAATTGAAGGCCGAACTGAGATAATCCATGGTCCTGATGTGGCCCCTGGGCCAGCAGTTGAATAGCCCTGATTTAGAGTTCAGAAATATATTGCAAGGGTGTGATATATATTACACTAAACTGTTACTTCCTACTATAAATTAGTAATACTTGGTACTTCTGACTTCCGCTCTCGGCAAAGCAAGTCGCATATCTTTTTGCTCCTACCCTCCCTAGTTTTCCTCCCCCCCTGCTTGCTTTTTGTCTCGTCTGTGACTCTTCAGCGCTCACTCGAACCAATTTGCGATGGATTTAATTAATTGGGCTGTTTCCTCTATAGATAAAAATTTTTCCACGAAGCGAACCGGGCCAGGAGAAGCGGTTTGCCCCTCTGACACGCACGCTGTTGGATACATGATGGACTCGTGGGGCCAGTGGCAGCCAATGTGTCTGACGGTCCTGTCTGTCGAAGACGTGGAAGATTTGTGGATTATTGGAATATTGGTGGCAGCTGCTCTGTTTTTTGGCGTCAGCGGAGCTGTCTGCTACTGGAAGCTGAGGAAGACTTCGGCGGCCATCAGCGCGCTGGCCAAACTTCCTGATCAGCAAGATTCTCTGATCCGGGCTGTGAGCTCCACATCCCAGCTGTTGTACGAACTGAACCGCACGATGGGAGCGGCGGTAGACCACCGCGGACCTGCGGTGCGCTTTGGAACTCGTTTACAGCCGTCCGGCCTCAATCAGGGCACAGATGGGGGTTCTTAGCTCGGAACCTCACATGATTCAGCGATTTTGGACCTGAACAGCACCTGGACTTGGAAGGCTGCAGTAAAATGTACACTGTGGCCTGGATTGAAGATAAACAAAAGAACTATCTAATCTAGTTTCTGCACGACCTTGAAAAGAAGGCTGTCTGGAAACTATTCTCCTGGGGCCTCATGTATCAACCGTGCGTGCACACAAAAACCTTGCGTGCGTCACTATCCACACAAAACCCCGTATGTATCAAAACTGAACTGAACGTGAATATGTGCGCATCCAAGTACATTTCCACGCCAGCTCCCCTGCTGGCGTACGCACGTTTCTGTGGTTCTTGTTCCTTTGGCGACACTTACAGGTGATTCAGAGAAACTGAAGCCCCACAGTCTGTGGTTGACTTTAAGAGCGGCTTGAAGACCTTTCTTTTCAACCGAGCATACTATACTCCTCATGATTCTACTTTTGATCTTAGCTGATACTGTTGTTGATTTTAATTGTTTTATTATTTGTTTTATTGACATTTAATTATGTTGCACCTTGTAGCACTTTGAGATTTTCATTAATGAAAAGTGCGTTATAAATTGAATTCATTATTATTATTATTATTATTATATTATTATTATTATTAACTGTTCATGATGTGAAAATGATTAATATTCCCACCAAACACACATGATAACAATTATTACATCCACATGGACGCAAATAAAGGACGCGCAAAGTTGTGCAAAAAATACATTTAACAGGAACAGATTCAGCTTTATTGGAGGATATAATAAATAGTGTAACACGCAGAGCATTTATTTATAAACAGATATAATTTTCTGATCTATGATATGGCTTATCAGCCGTTTTCAGGAATAATCCTTTTTCATTTTGGCACTGCTGCGCTCTGGAGCACAACGCAGGAACCGTGCACAACGCGTGCAGAAGCAGCGATCAAACTGTTCCTGAGCTTTCCAGAGGGAGCTGGCAGGTCGATCGGGACTGTGCCATTCCAGTCCACACAAAGCCGGATCATGTCCAATAGAATGGTCTCATCCATATGATTCCAAAGGCTGAGTGGTCGCGGTTTGGAGCGCGCGCACCCTCGCCGGTGTTACACGGCAGTGGAGGTGTTTAATAATCTGCGTTTATTGTAGATTTCTCCAAAATGACACGTGAAAGTACACCATATATAACTTGTAGGAGAGTAAAAGCTTCACAGACAAACAGACTGCGCACAAGGCTGCGGCGCGCGCAGCGTTTGGAGACTCCAACATCACGTCATGTCATGAAAACTCTCCACTGAGACGCACAGACCCGTTTCTTCATATCATCTATTAAATAAACAAAGATCTATGTTCAACCAAACATCTAAGTTCCTCTGTGTTTACAGTAATTATGGTAATAAACTCGTGCGCAAAGTTAATATTTTCACTCAGAATGAATGGATAAGCCGTTGCGCACCAAAGCAGGGTGCGCGCCGCGCACAAATACCGACACACAATCACTCGTTCTTTGCGTGATGAACACATTTTATTACTATTCTTACTTAGGATTATTTTCCTCACTCATATTATATTAAATTCATTATTTTCCTGAATCTAGAAATCATTTCTGATCGCGCAGGGATCAAACAAACATGTCCTTCACACATGCAGGAAGTAATTTGCATCTGTTTAACATATGTAAATGAAGGCGTGTCAGGGGAGGTGTCTCACGTGCGCTCAGTTCCACGTTAATTGTGATGTACAAAAGGAATAATAATAATAATAATTAATTCAATTTATAACGCACTTTTCATTACTGAAAATCTCAAAGTGCTACACATATATTGAATGCTACACACATTCATAAACCGGTGGCGGCAGACTACCATGCAAGGTGCTTTCCAGTCCTACCGGGAGCAACTCAGGGTTAAGTGTCTTGCCCAAGGACACAACGACACATGGTGCGGGTCCCGGGAGTCGAACCGCCAACTTTCCGATCGGGAGACGACTGCCATTACCACTACACCACGGCCGCCAGTACGGCCTGATAGAATAAAAACATAAGCTTCTTGTTAACCCCAAAGACTCTGAGTCTGCGTAAAAAGTACAGTCTCTGCTGTAGACGGGAGCACAACATGTTAACATGAATTTCCCACTTGAACAGATTATCTAGGTGGACACCCAGATATCTGTAAGAACAGACCTGGTTTATTTTCTGGTTGTGAATAAAAAGTGGGAGATTATCACCCAAAGACTTGGGGTCAATCAGCATCTCTTCTGTTTTCCTGGCATTAATAATAAGGTGGTGGTCATCACACCATTGAACAAATGATTGAACCTCATTAAAATATGATGAGGAGTCCATATCCTCATGCAGCAAGCTGAGAATAGCAGTGTCATCAGAGAATTTAAAAACATAATTCCCGGGGCAGCTGCTGACGCAATCATTTGTGTAAATGGTGAAGAGGACAGGAGAGGTAACGCAGCCCTGGGGAACCCCAGTGCTGATGGACCTTGGCTCTGATAAGGTTTTATTGACTCTAACAAGCTGTGATCTTTTTGTTAAAAAAGAATAAAACCATTTAATAAGAAGAGGGTTAAGATTCATCTGCTGTGCGTGGATTCAGGTGTACGCACAGTTTGATACATCTGGATTTTTTTGTGCGTACACACTTTTCTGGATTTGACCGTACGGCACTTTTCAGTAAGAAATCCACGCAAGTCTTTGTACATGAGGCCCCTGGAGTCGAAGCTGAGAGACCTTGCTGCACTCCTCCTCCCCCTCCCCCAGAGATCTCTGTGTGTGCGCTCGGAGGCGCCGAGCTGAGACAACTGCTGAACTGTGCTGATCTGAATGTTACTCACAGACTTTTTGATCTCCTTGCTTGTCATCAAACTGCAACAATGTCTTGTCTCGTTCTGCTAATGCTGGTAGAGTTTTTGGGACTTTATCATAGAGTGTCTTAAGACAAACTTTGATAGATTATTTTTTTGAATACCACAAATGATACCTATTGTGTTTTCCTTTTTCCTTATCTGATGGTGGTGGCGCGGTTTCAGACTACTGCGACTTTCCGTGCGTACGTCCCTCTTCGGATGGTGCGTGCGCCAATTGCAGAACTTTGTACCCTGGTGCAATAAATTGCCAATAAAGATATATTCTATTCTATTCTATTCTACTACTATCACAGTTTTCCACTTATCGCGGGGGGAGGCGTGACATGGCCCCTAAGCACCTCGATAAATGAGGGGCTACTGTACATCAGTTTTTTACAGGACTGATAAAATGTCATACATGCAGCATATGGACATGCTCCATTTTGACAAACTCACTGCCACTCACTATCATTTGCTTCAATTGACAGGTCCGAGAGAGGCTCCGTGTGGCCCTCGAGAGGGTGTCCATGTTGGAAGATCAACTTGCAGCATCTTCTCAAGAGGTAATGTTTGTTAAAAACAAATACAGGTAGTCCTCGACTTACGACGGAGTTCCGTTCCTACACTCCGTCGTAACCCGAATTTTGGCGTAAGTCGGAACATACGTACAAACTGCACCTTATGTACGTACAATACTGTATTTTACTAAGCACTTAGCCTATCCTAACACAGTACCCTATATAATTATCAAAACACACATACATTTGGAGCCATAATAAAGGAAAAAAAGAGTTGAGACAAGAAAGTTCATGCTCAAAAAAAGAGTTATTTTCCTACTGGGAGCTGGTGAAGCCTTCCTCCGTCTGTTAGCATGTTAGCTCGTTGCTCCTCCAAGATCTGAGACTGCTTGTACTTCGCGCTGTCCAGAGTGTTTAAATTTCTGCCGTCAAGCTACTGCTTCTGCCGTCAAAACCGGAAAGAACTTGGAACTCGGAACTCGGCTTTTCAAAATAAAAATTTCAAAAAAAAAAATAATAATAATAGGTGCGTCGTAAACGCCAAACGTCGTAACTCGAGGCCATCGTAAGTCGAGGACTACCTGTACCTGCATCTCAACAAGCTTTGCACAATAAAAAAACATTTATCTAACCACTTTGTCTCCCTTTTTTCAGGTAATCTCTTTAAGAGACCAAATTAAAAGACGTCAACAAGGGGTGGACGGCGGGAAAGATGTAAGGGAGGGTTTTCTGCATGTTGGCTCCTGTTGTTTTTGTGAATTTCTTAGAAAAGTAAAAATTGGGTACTACTGTGTGCTTTTAACTCCTCTAGAGCATCAAAACTGATACTCACTCATTAAATTTTCTTTACTGCTCGTCTTTTTGCTTTATTACCAATCATTCCAGCGGCTGCCCAATGGTCCATCAGCTGGCTTGGAAGACGGGGAGCTAGAAAGACAGCGAGAAGGAGAGATAGAGCGACAGAGAGCTGAACTCTCCCAGCTGAGGGAGAGGCTGGCTCTCATGTGCCGGCAGGTGAGTGATGTCATGTATCTCTCATGGTTAGCACATATGAATTCCAGAATGGGGATTAAGTAGAAGAGCAAGGAGGGTTTTTCAGCTCTAGAGTCTCTGTTTGCTTTCAGGGTTAAAGTGAGAAATCATGGATGAAATATTTTAGTCAATCACCTATGAATACCATTACACAATATAAAAATGAAAGTCAAAAACAAAAGACCATAATGAATTTTAGGCAATAAGATGCCTTTAAATCTACTGTGACCATGTGTGCAGCAGCATAGATTGTTGCAATCAGTGGTGTAGTCTACATTTTTGTAGAGGGTATACTGTGCTTAGAAACCAAAGTATGGTACACTGTAACAATGTAATTGTCAATTTATTTTGATTTTTAAGCATATTGAACGTTTCCAGATTTCTCTTATGCTTATATTTGAATGAATGAACAAACTTTGTACAAATGTTGGCTTTGTATTAAAAACATGTTATAGATTTATAATACAGTATCAAAGCAAAGCGCTGCATACCGATAGATTACGGAAGCGTTTAACTGACGTTTAATGTTATCAGTGACACGTGCCTAATGATGTCATGTATTATTGGGTACTTTTAAGTATACTGAATTCTTAAGCTTTTCTAGTGGGTATACTCCGTATACCTGAGTATCATGTAGACTACACCACTGGTTGCAATCATTATGTAGATCATTAATTACAACAACAGTGTTTGTCCTTTTTAGTGTCTGCAGAAAACAAAGAACTGAGGGGACACAAAAAAATGTAGATGCAGTTATTTTGCATGTTAAATGTGTCTTGAGTCACAATGTACCATCACCATTACTGTTGTTTAAAAGTCTCACTTTGACCAGACCTATAATGAATCACTGTTGTTCTCATATACGCCTGTGACAGGTAATGGTGGTTTATAAGGTTTTAATCTTTGTCGTTTCATGTGGCTTTGTGGTTTCAAATCAGGTCGGAGAAATAGAGGAGCAGCTTGCTGCCGCCAGGAGGGAGGTGACGAAGACCGAGGAGGCCAATCAGAAGCTCCAAAGGGAAGTGAAAGAGGTCTGTTGGTCCAGTCGGTCTCTTCTTGGCCAAAAATGCTGAGCTATCTCAGCACCTGGGGTTTCAAGAGTATATCCAGATACGCTGTGGGCTAATGCACTATTAATACACTGTTATTCTGCAATGCAAGAAAAAGAAAGTGTTGTTATTTTTTCTGATTTCTTTTGCATGATCACTTCAACACTGCAACATTTTAACAACTATGAGCAGCAGGCTATTTACACAACCACTCTGCTCTTGTTAAATTACACACACCCCTTTGTCATTTTCCACAACTGCGTAATAAAACTTTACATTTAATTGGATAAATTATGTTTCATGGTGTACTGCTGCTTCTTTTCAGGCTCTTTGCCAAAGGGAAGACATGGAAGAAAGAATTACAACACTAGAACGAAGGTAATCTTTTTATTTTTTGTCCATCTGTTTCAATCCAGAGGAGTCTTTAATTTCCTGCACCAAAGTTTGATACGTTTAGCTGTAATGCACACAGCTCCACAACGCTGACCATCATTGTGATGTGCCTTTAAACCTCTTTACAGTTTGGGGACTACACAATTTACCATTTTTATATGCCCGTACAATACTAGTTATGCACTACTGCACAAAATAAATCCAAAATATGTCATCAGCAGGGGATTTTCCCTGTGACATTGTTGGTTTAAAAGGGCCAGGTCAGCTGTCTTTATGTTTTACACAAAAAATTAATTAATTTAAAAATACCATAGCGTTATATCCTTTCTGCTGAGTTAAAGTGAGCTTTAACAGTTCTGTGTTGACCCAATAAAATGAGAAGCTGGTTGCTTAAACTGTAAGTTTTTATGTTTTATACAAAGATATTAAACTATGACAGATGGGAATCAAGTTTATTTTATTATTACCTGTTTATTTGGGGAAAGTCCATAAAACAATTATGCATAAAAAATAATGCCACTGTTGTCCTGTATGTATTTTAGTTAACTAATATTTGCAGATCCAGTTCCTGATTAGTTTAATTAAAATAGCATAAAAACATAATCTCGATAGTTTTTGACACTTTAAAAATAAACAGGAGGCATATTGTTCTAACAAATACTAAAGAAAACGAGTGTCTACTGTTTAAACTTATTGAATCAAAAATAAGTGGATTTCACTAAGTTTATAATAGCAAACAATTTTTGCCATTTACAATATCTTGATAAACACTGCTAATACAACCAGTCATGCCGTTCAACCCACTCGAGGTGACCACCTCAGCTAATTGACCGAAAATCTTTTTTTTTGTTACAAATATCGAGCTAAAATTGGATATGGTAATAACTGAGGGTCACCCCAAACAAATACTCAGTGGTGGACAAGTACTCAATTCTACTACTTAAGTAGAAGTATTGATACTCATGGTCAAATCTTACTCAACTACAAGTAAAAGTTGCTCAGTCAAAAGTTTACTCAAGTTAAAGTACTAAAGCAATTACTTTTGCTAACACAAGTATTCAAAAGTACATGCATTTAAAAATACTCAATTATTTAAAAGTACAAATTCTATTTTCTAACATCAGTACATTGCTGCATTGTTTTGAGTGATGTTACAGAACCTTGCAACTCTCTGAAAACCACCTGATGATGTATTGACATGTAGAACCACTCTGCCACCACATGTCTTAATAAAACCTGTAAACTACAAATAATATCTTCCTGCATTTTACATGTTTGTGGAAAGTCATGGAAATCCTAACAGATTATGCACATTTAGTCTTTTCCTCAGCTTCAGTATTCATGCACCACATTGTTTGTGTGTAAAAGTGCATATATTGACAGCAACAACTTAACACGGGAGAGGAAACTGTAACACTGATAACTGAAAGTTCTGCCTAGGCCTGTCACGATAACATATCTTGCTTGGCGATTAATTGTCTCAGAAATTATTGTGATAAATGATAATATTGTTTGAAATGTTACAATAATTAGTAATTGTCAAATTTAAGAAGAAATGTTGGTTAATTTTTGTGTGTAGTACCTTTTTTGACCACTAGAGGGAAGTATAAGACTGTCTGAACAGAGGGATGGATAGTGAGGGAGCGAGCAGCGTGTCTCTTTAAGAAAAAGGAATAAAAATGGATTTTAAAGAGAAAAGAGAAAGGGAGTGGCCAGTGAAGAGCAACAGAGTTGAATCTTTTGTCATCCAGTGTCTTCAGTAGAAAGAGAGAGACACGCAAAGAAATAATAAAGCCGATAAATGAAAATGAGGTCGATAATCTTCCTTTATCGTGTGATTAATTGATTTGTTGTTTCTTGCGACAGGCCTAGTTCTGCCATACTTAACATGGGAGCTTACAAAACAATGAATGTTCTGCACACATGAATCTAGCTTGATACCTGAACCAACAACTTGCCAACTTAATTTCAGGAAAGAGAGACAGCAACAGATGATTACAAAGCTTAGCCACAAGTAACAAGAAGCTTCCTAGAAATGTAGTAGAGTCAAATGTACAATATTTGTCTTTGAAATGTAGTGGAGTCAAAGGCACAAGTTCCAAAAACCACAAATACTCAAGTAAAGATATTCAGAAAATGTATTTAAGTACTGTATTCAAGTAAATGTACTTTGTTACTGTCCACTACTGCAAATACTCCAATCACACCCAGAACATGCAATGTCTTCATTTAAAATGTTGGCATGCATTCGTTTTAGTTTTTAATTGCACGTTTCCTTTCTGGCACACCATTGTCAGAAAATGCTGCAAATGAAAAAGTGTGCTAGCGAGTCACTGCTAGGCACCTGAATGTCCCAGTGTACTGAGTAGGGAGTCTGAAGGTACACTGAGTGAGTCTCCGTTAGACATATTGACAACGCAACTTCATATACAACCAGACTCTCTAGTTGACAAACATGTCGTCATGTTTCGTGCATATAGAGACTTACCGTTGACTCGCTTTTCTGCTAGGTCCGCTGACAGTGGCTCTGAGTGTCATATTAAAAAACAAAGACAGATAACATTTAATACGGATGAATTTCTCGTGTTGAGCTTCCCTGGTTTTGCAGAGTCAGAGGAGAATAGGAAAATCATCACAGAGTGAGATGAATGAATTCATAGATCCTCTGAATAGCTCCATGAATTAAATATTTAAGGCATTTTGTGTGGGGTGGAGGGGGAGTACATCTAAAATTCAAGCCTTTAAATTTTTTTGTAAAGATGGGCCATTTTGGTCAAAGATAATAAGGTGAAGAATCTTTTTTTAGACGTATAATTTAAAAACCATCTAATTTTAAAACAAACTGTTCATGTTCTGTGTAGGTATCTCAGCGCCCAGCGGGAGGCGACCTCTCTCCACGACATAAAAGACAAGCTGGAAAATGAGCTGGCTAGCAAGGAGTCCCTGTACAGACAAGTAAAGTTTGTCTCAAATACTCCAGTACACATCTGCGCTTGTAATAAAATTGTTCGCTCTTGCCGTGTTTGCAATCAAACAATGAAAACATTTAAAGTCCTCAGGGCCTGCTGCACGCCTCAGAGCTCATATGTAGGTGTTTGCTGTTTTATGCCCAGAGTGAAGAAAAGAACAGGCAACTGCAAGAGCGTTTGGATGAAGCCAAGCAGAAGCTCCAGCAGACCCTGCAAAGAGCAGAGACTTTACCTGAAATCGAGGCCCAGCTTGCGCAGCGAGTGGCTGCTCTTAATAAGGTACGAGGAGTTATTTTCTCATGATTTATTGTATTAATGTATGGGGGAAAGCATGTAAAAGCAGCACAATGCCTATTTTTATTTTTGCAGAAAAGAATGTATAAGAATTATAGCAAGAAAGCATTACTGTCACCCATCAAGTCAATTATTTTATCAGATGAAATTGCTGAAGTTCTATAATTTGGTGGATTATAACATCTTGTTACTTATGTATAGAGCTCAAAAAAATACACTACCGTCAAATATCCAAATGTATTTTGTGAAAAGATCCAAGTTGTTACAATCTCAAAGGGAAATATGTATTTGTAAAATCGCAATTTAGAACTAGTTTGACAGGAAGAACTATCGGTACCTTAATTCAGGGAGTAGGAGTGTGGAATACCTTAAAGAAAAGGAAGCCAAATCAATCCCTGTCTTTAAAAAATTAGTTAAGGTTGAATTGGTAAACAAATATAAATGAATGTATTTAAATGAGAAATAACATAATTGAAAATTGAATGAGTTATTTACTTATTATTTATAGAAAATGTGTCTAAATTCTTATTAGATAAATAAGGAGCAGGTTTAATAAGATATATGCTTCAACCGCTACCTTTCATTTTATATTTTATAAATTTTTTATTTATATGTTTTTCTTTTCCAAGTACACATATGTTAATTGTTGTATTTCATTATTGTAAATATTTTCTTTTTTTCTTTCCAATTACATATATGTTAATTGTTGTTGTATCTCATTTATAAAATGAATGAAAGGAATAAATAATAAATAAAATAAGTAAAATAAAAACAAGTTCAGTTGGTATGTTATCCATTATTCTAGGCAATTTTACGTCCAAAATTGTTTTTAATAACCTCAAGTTTTCTGTTATTAGGCAGAAGAACGCCATGGAAACTTCGAGGAGCGACTGCGGCAAATGGAGGCCCAGCTTGAGGAGAAGAATCAAGAGCTTCAAAGGGTAACACCATCCAGCTTGTCTCAAACTGACGCAGAAAGCGAGCTGTAAGGTCGTGTGTTCTTTATGATGAGCTCTTGTCTCTCGGTTTCAGGCGAGGCAGAGGGAGAAGATGAACGACGAACATAACAAACGCCTCTCGGACACAGTGGACAAGCTTCTGTCTGAGTCCAACGAGAGACTTCAGCTCCACCTCAAAGAGAGGATGGCAGCGCTAGAAGAAAAGGTGGGAAACGCCACTTCATCCAACCAGGGCCGGCCCAAGGCATAAGCAAACTGCTGCTGCTTAGGGCCCCGGGGCCACTAGGGGGCCCCCTAAGTGGAATTTAATTTTTTTTAGTAATGATTTTTATATTATTCTAAATTTTTAAGTTCAGCCTTTGCACATTGATGCATACATTTGCTTAGTTTTAAAAACTAATTATTCAACTTTGAAAATATCTTTTTTATAATACCCTGATGCATGCTCAATAATCCAGGTAGAAAAATCTAAAAAAGCTAAGTCTGGTCCTCTGGACATTCATCATTTTGTTTTTTGAATGTCCAGAGGACCAGACTTAGCTTTTTTAGATCTTTTTTATAACCATTTCGACGTGGTTTCAAGTAATAGTTCATTTAAATTTAAATTAAATTAATTAAATTTACATTATTTAAGTATTTTCTTGATATTTTTTGTTTTATTTTGTCTGATTTTGCACAATTTAATTTATTTTTATGTATCTAAGTAATTTTAGCTGTTTGTTGTTGATCTTGCACTACAAATTATTTTGAGCATTACTGGTGCAGTTCTTTGGAACCAAAGATAATAAACCAGATGACACTTTTGCTGTAAAATACATTGCATACTGGTGGTGTTTTTTTTTTCTTTCTTTCTTTTGTTACTTTTAGAAACATGATATATACATATAGGATAATGTAAACAGGGCTGTCAGAGTTTAAATGAGTTTATGTCAGGTGGGTGAATGATCTGATCATCTGACTGTTGGTTGCAGTAATCCACATTATTAACAGAAATAGAGGGCCCCAAACCAAATTTCACTTAGGGCCCGATGAGGCTTGGGCCGGTCCTGCATCCAACTAAGTTTGTGTAAAATCGATAAATTCTGATAACATTTTTAATGTTTGCTCTTACAGAATGCCCTTTCAGAGGAGCTGTCCAACATGAAGAAAATCCAAGATGATCTTATTGCTAATAAGGTAATATCTTCTTCAACTGAACAATAAACTGAAATGAACTTAATTGAATTGAATTAAATGGGTCATAATGAGGATGTTTAAAATTTTGCAACAATAAGAGGTTATCAATTTTTCATGTGTGTTATAGGAGCAGCTACTTGCCGAGCTGGAACGAGTCCAACTGGAGCTGGACCAGCTGAGAGGCAGGCCTGGATCTTCTTATTCCAGGTTAGCCTAAATTAATTTTTATGGAGATGTGCTAATGTGGCACACTCTACCATTTATGAAAACCCAAGAGATCCTAGGGATAAACATTCCCTGCCCTGCATTTGAACTTTAGTTTACTCGTCTTTTTTGTTCACTAATACCCAAATTCTTCCTATGATCTAAAAACTAATATGCAAATATTTGTTTGCAGGAAAAGCATGACTTTGCAACATTGCCCAGAAAACAACAGTGCATGTTTGTTTCATGTAGTGTGTGATATGACTCTCGTTGTAGGACGGGCAGCGTGAGTTCCCTTCCCTCCACACTTTTTCGAAGATCTCTGCCGGGGAGCTCCTCTGAGCTGCGGTACCCTCAGGGCAGTGGCTCACTCCCAGCCGGCTACAGCAGCTCCTCCAATGCCGTGGTGGTCCGGCGGGTGCACCGTGGCCGCTGGGGACCTCCCAGAGATGACAGCAACAAGGTTTTTATCTCATATTGATAAAATGCCACTACAGTATTTTCTGGTGTATAGGTTGCACCTGTGTATAGGTCAGGTCGCATTGTCCAATTATCACCAATAGATTGGAAAAATCCCTAGATAGGTTGCACCGGTGTATAGGTCGCACCTACGTTTAGCTCTGCTGCAAATGTCTGCCACAGGAGCGCACAGCAAGGCTTTTAAGAAGATTAACACTTAAAAAACAATTATTTGTTTGATAAAAATTATAGCAAATATATGTCTGAGCTGAATTTTTCCTTAATAAATGAAAGTACCGTATTCTCCGGCCTATAAGTCGCACCGGAGTATACGTCGCACCAGTCCAATTATGTCCAATGAAGTGGAAAAATCCACGTATAAGTCACACCGGCCTATAAGTCGCACCTCACGGCACAAAACGAGCATGCGCAGCAACAACAGACCTGCAGTGCAGCAAACAGACAAAATCGTTAAATTAAGTGACCATTATTTTGACCATAGTGAAAAAAACGAAAAATCCACGTATAAGTCGCAGGGCTTAGAAATGTAGGCAAAAAGGTGCGACTTATAGGTCGGAGAATACGGTAATTGTGAAATGAGCTGGATTTAAAAATTTGTTTCGCCGAAAGTGATAACAAGCCATATATAGGTCGCACCGGTGTATAGGTCGCAGGCCTTGGAAAAAAAAACATAGAAAGGTGCGACCTATACACCGGAAAATACGGTAATTAAAAATGTAGCTTTAATATATATTATGGATTTTTTTTTCTCTTCTCAGTATGGTGAGTGGGACAGTGGTACCCTGCTAGGTCCTGGGTTTGAGGGTGGGGGAGGTTGCTCTGATGATGAGGAGGACAGGGAGACTCTGTTTGGATCCGAGCTGCTCTCTCCCAGTGGACAGACAGATGTTCAGACTTTGGCCATCATGCTTCAGGAGCAGCTGGAGGCCATCAATAAGGAGATTAAGTAAGCATGAGCGTTTGGATGACATTAAAATGAGATACTAATCCAGACAACAATTATTTTTTAACAATGTTGGACTTATGAAGACATCTTCTGTCCTCTAAGGCTGATTCAGGAGGAGAAGGAGAGCACAGAGCTGAAGGCAGAAGAGATTGAGAGTCGAGTGAGCAGCGTGGCCTTTGACGCCTCATCTCTTCCACCATCCTCATTGGGAGGGCGAGACAGTGTTGGAAGAGGCTACATGACTCCCTCCATCACATCCTCCACACTTGGGTCTCCTTCGCCTCCCAGTTCAGGACATTCCACCCCCCGCCTGCCACATTCACCTGCCAGGGAGACAGAGAGACAGGTATTGGATCCAAGCTGAACTGTCAGCTGATTGATGATGTCAATCTGAGGCGCACCATGCATATCTGGAATATTTTTACCGTGCAGAACAGCAAAGAGGGTGAAGAATGCAAAGCGCTTGCCCTCATCGACTCAACCCCTCCACCTGTTCCTCGAGCCCTACGACTGGACCGAATGACTCACACTCACCCGGGCGCGGGTCTTGATGACCACCGTGAATTCCGCAGGTACAAATATATATCCCTGGATGTCATTTATAAATTAGCCCTAAAAACACTCTTTATGCTAAATGTAGTGATGTTTCCTGCTCCTTTTTGTCCAGTCTTTCTGCCGATGGCTCCACCACTGCTAGCCAGGATTCCCTTCACAAAGCCAGCAAAAAGAAAAGCATCAAGTCCTCGATCGGTCGTCTCTTTGGCAAAAAGGAAAAGGGACGAATCGGTGCACCTGGGCGCGAATCGCCCTCACTTGGTCTGTGGACCGATTGGAAACGATTTAACTGCTGCTAAACATGTCCCTGTTGTTAAAGTAAAACATGAATGTAAGGATGATCGATAATGTTTAGTTTTTATCTCAACAGCCTCCACTCCGTCTGATGACCTTGGTTCAGCGGACCCATTAGGCTTGGCAAAACACGGGACTGGAACGGTGGAAAAAGATCGCCGCAGCAAGAAGAAGTGAGACCAGGCATCTTTTTCCACACACTTCTCATGTTATAAAGAGATCTTTGGAATCTCCGAAATGACAGCAGATTTATAATTTACACTGCCAGGTGACACAAACCAGGCTTGCGCTGGAGCATTTTATTCCAGCCACAGTATTACGTTTTTTTTTTTTTAATGCCATTGTTGTGTCTTGAGTCACAAATGTGGTATTTAATATCTTGTGCCTCGGTGTTACTTTCTATTTATGAAGTGAGATGTTGGTAAGGTGATACATAAAGGTATTAATCTCTGTCAAACTTCGGTTTTCCACTTTCCTTGCCAGGCATGACTTGTTAGAGGAAGCTTGTCGTCAGGGTCTTCCTTTCGCCTCATGGGATGGTCCCACTGTTGTAACATGGCTTGAGGTACATATATAATTAATACTGATGTCCTAATTATCTGAGAAATCTGCTTGTTTAGTAATAAGTCAAGACTACAACATCAATCACCTTTTGTCACCAGATCAAGTTTAAATGTGTCCACAAATTGTGCACCCTATCTCCTCTCTGTGTACCCAGCTGTGGGTCGGGATGCCTGCATGGTATGTGGCAGCCTGCCGTGCCAACGTGAAGAGCGGCGCCATCATGGCCAACCTGTCGGACACAGAGATCCAAAGAGAGATCGGTATCAGTAACCCTCTGCACAGGCTCAAACTGCGTCTAGCCATCCAGGAAATGGTGTCCCTCACAAGTCCGTCGGCACCTGCGAGCACTCGCTCTGTAAGGCTCAGAGACAAAAGTGTTTTTGCACTATTAGTGACTAGCGTATCTCTTAGATAGTTTAGCGTATCATTTGGCATTCGTTCAGCATATATCTGTTTATATCTTAAATCCTTATTTACTGTTTCTTTGTACACTCTATATTTTTGCTATTGTTGGATGTAACTGGGACCCTGTGTACAATTTCATTCCACCTCTTGTACCGCATGTGATGTGAATGACAATAAAGAACCTTGACCTCGACGTTGAGAAAATCATGAAAACAACCCTGGTGTGCTGTTAAATGAGCAGTTCTGTAGTTTTACATCAGGGAAGGGGACTGATTATTTGTTTTTTATCGTTACAGTCGACGAGCAATATTTGGATGACCCATGCTGAGATGGAGTCTCTTGCTGCTGCCACCAAACCAGTAATTATTACATTGCATTCCAAATCTAGAAGAAACCTAAATTTTTTGTTATTTTGATTTGGTTTTGTGTCCTTTCTTTTACATTATATAATTATGTTTTGTTTTTTGTCTCTGATTAGGCATGTTTGGCTTCGACTTTCCTTTGCTATTCACTAAAAATCTATTTTGATGTACTGTTTTTTTCCCCCACCACTAATAATTTCGACTCACTAACAAAGCTTTTGCCTCCTTCTGCCCTTTCTCTCCTCTTGTTTCTGTCCTGGCACTGATCCATTATAACACACACACGTGCACACGCAAACACACTCTTCCCTGGTGACTTTGCCCTCCCCTTCACTCTTTCTGTTTTCCCTTTACTTTCTCTAACCGAACCAAAAGGAGCAGAAGGAGTTCAGCTGGGATCAGGTGAGAAGAGAAGAATGAAGATTTTTTTTCATAGTTAGAAAACTGATTTAAATAAGGTTCATCAAACCTATTTTCAAACACTAGTTTTAAAATCAACAACTCAGTCTCAAGATGGCTCTTCCATATAAACCGCTACATGTTTGTATTACACCCTTTTTCATTTGTTGCTGCTTTTTCACCCGAGCAGCATCCACGTTCTTACCTTATATGTATGCTGATTGTAAATGGTGTCCTGACGTTGTTGAATGTGTCCGTCTGCTGAGAGTTGAGTCAACTTTTGACTGATTATAGACGTACAGAATGAGCCAGCTCAGCACCATCAACATGATGATGAACAAGATACATACACATAGTAACACACATGCTGTTCGGTTCAGCAAATAGTTCATGTAAAAGTGTAGAAATGTAATGTTAGCTAGTGAAGATGTTATTTTAAACCAGTATGACATTTTTAAGAAACTGTTGTTTTAAAAGACTAAAAAAAATCATATAAAGCTCTTGTTAGACTAGCATTGCACTAAGATGAAGACCCTTTTCTTCATATGTGCTCTGTGACTGATGTACAGCTGGTAAGGTACTCTATACTAATGACAACTATTTGATAAAGCATCACAGATTAAACCAGTCGCCTCCTGGTGGTAGTTTGAAACTGTGCAGATTTATAATTTCCCCCCTTTTTTTCCCTTTCTTAAAGCTATCCTTTTTTTTGTTAAAGTTTTTATTTAAAACAAGCACACACTGAAACAATGTTTTGTGTGTTATAACCTGCAGCTATAATTAATTAACTTTAAGTTATTTATTTATGTATAAAATTTTATTCATAAAAAAAACAATACAAAACAATCCCATAAATGATAAGAATACAAAATATAAAATGAAAGGTAGCAGAAAGAAGAAAAAAATCTTATTATATCTGCCCCTTTTTTCCAAACAATTTGTTCAAACAATAATAATCTTCAAGTAACAGAACAAAATTAATAATTCTTTGTAATTGTTCTAACTCTAAAACAATACACATTAAACTACTTCATTTTTTTAACAATTCATTTTTGATCATTTTCTTTTTAACATCACTCTCCAATCCATTCCACAATACAATTCCCTGGATTGAGGTACTTTGTAGACCGTCGCTTCAAACTAGTTCTGAATATTGGTGTGACAAATATCTCTGTTTCCTTAAGATTATAACAACTTTGTCTTTTAAGTTTTTTTTTACATATATTTAATATTTTCTATATGCTATATTCTGAGCCCTATACATAACTTGTAAAATATTATAATCTACCAACTCATGGAACTTCAATAACTTAAGTTGATAAAATAATGTGCTTGATGGATGACAGTAATGCTTTCTAGTGATAATTCTTACAGCTCTTTTCTGTAAAACAAAAATAGGCTTTGTAATTGTTTTACATGTTTTCCCCCAAACATCAATACAATATATTAAGTGTGGAACATGTGTTATACAACAAATACAGAGTACCCTGATGCATGCTCAATAATCCAGGTAGAAAAATCTAAAAAAGCTAAGTAGCTTGTTTAGAACATAATACAGAGCTTTATCATTTAATAAGTCACTGACTTTGTACTCTACTGCAATAGATTTAGCTATTTTTATTCTTACAGAATTTATGTAATGTTTCATGTCAATTTGTCATCAATGATAACACCCAAAAACTTCACCTCGCTCACTCACAGTTCACAGACAAAATAGCATACAAGCAGTGGCAGCCCATCCATTGGGTTAAAGCCCCACCTAATAAAATCATTCACACCAAAACATAGTTCCTCATAATCAATAATGTAAATTATTTTTACAGCCAGTCCTCCTATGCGTGCTCCCGTGGCTGCCAATCAATTTTTGGCACAACACCGTCCCACGTTTCCCGGGGGTCAGTGGTGACGTATAATAAATGCGACTTATTCTCCAAAGCGACTTATATATTTTCCTCTTCATGAGGCTTTTTTTTTTAATCCGGAGCAATGTACAGTCCAGAAAGTATGGTATTTAGCGTTGTGGGGTAGTACAGTTCAACGACTCACTTTCATCAAGCAAATCTGATTGTGTGACTAGTGATCTGAACAGGCAGGTCCAATAGTGTTTCATCTGGAGCATCTTATGTTCTGCCCTGTGGACTCATTCAACTAGTTTAACGCATTAATATGACTTCTATAGACCTGACGTAAACTCAAACCCAGGAACAGACACAACCTTGACATGTGGGAGGGAGAAAAAAGGCAAAAACTTTGAAGACATGCACACAAAAAACATCAAGAAATTAAATACAGTATTAGGCAACAAATATCCTTGTTTTACACAGAAAATGTTACGCAATTTGTAAAAGTTTATGTGGTTGGTGATTCAAGAAATTTATGTCCACCCCATGGGAGCTACCGCTGTGTACAAGTTTGATTTTTAAGAGTCAATCCCACTTAAATCAAACAAATTACAGTAATGGGTTAATCTTTAGATCCTTCAAACTCATGTTTAACTAGTTCTTGACAATACACGTATCTTGTTTCTTTTTGATTTTTTTAGATTTGCCTGTATCTTATCCTCTTGCAGATCCTGGCCTATGGAGACATGAACCATGAGTGGGTGGGAAATGAATGGCTGCCCAGTCTGGGTCTTCCTCAGTATCGCTCCTACTTCATGGAATCACTGGTGGACGCCCGAATGCTCGATCACCTCACCAAGAAAGAGCTGAGGGGCCAGCTGAAGATGGTGGACAGTTTCCACAGGTGCACATTCAGCCACCTTTTCACATCAAGTAGCATCTCAGTGTTTTAATAATCATATTTACATCCCCAATTATTCTTTGAAAGATAAAACATTTTTTAAAGGGGACCACATATAGGTCTTTAAAATTTTTATGTTATGTCTGTGTGCTATCTTGACAATATTAATTCATTTTAATACACAAAATAATTCTTAGATAATTAATTATACCCTTTTTAATTCTGCCATTTTTAACTTTCGTTTTGAACGACCGGTTTCTGATACTGAGTTCTGAAGTCCACGCCCTTCAACGATCTGTTTACGCCCTCTGTAACAGCCAGTATCTGTAATGTGTTGTTGTTTTAAAATTAGCTCTTTTTTTATTACTCATTTGACTTACTGTTAGTGCTAGCTTAAGATAACTTACCGAAACCCGTCTGAGCGCGCCGCAATTTGCTGCTCCTTTTAGCATTAGACCACCCGAATCCGATGCTAATGTTAGCTTGTTCCTCTTCCGGTGTTCGCCAGCTCCGCTCGTTGCACGCGGCGATTTTGGGAGTTATCGCTGTTCCAGTCAAGACAACACAAAGTTCACCAAGTGTCTCCCGTAAATTAATCCGTAAGGAGAAGGTCCTCGCTGCTGCGAGGCTGCAGCGAGGCTGTACAGTTGAAGCTCCGCTTCATCCGCCAGAGGAGGGGTCCCGTCGCAACCGGTCCCTACGCCGGGGGTCTGCTCGTTTAATTTTTGCCGGCTGCGCGTTGGGAGCGATCGCAAATACACTAAAAATTGAACTAAATCATAAAAATAACAATTATACTTTATTTATAAAGCCATAAAAAAACACAGCTGCAACAAAGTGCTGTACACATGAAATTAAGAACATATAAACAAAAGATGAGATGAAATCAGGAAAAACAACAGTGGGTTGAGCCCAGAGCCATATATATAGAGAGTTCCGACACTCTTTGATCTCGCCGACAGGCGGTCAATCGTTCCAAACAACGGCTATAGAACCTTGTGGAGCTGCGCCCTCTGGCGGCGACAGAGCGCTACTGCAGGCAGCTTCAGACTGTTACCCAGAGCCATGGAACAAATCGCCCCCTCCATGACCCACGTGACTTCCGCATTCCATTCTTACAATGGAACTCTATGGGAGTGTCACAACTCTCACTTTATATGGCCCTGGTTGAGCCTAACCAGGGGTTGCTAGGTGAGGGGCTGGACTCAGGTTGGGGTGGGTTGTCCTAGCGCTTGTGACGTCACAAGCGCGATTGATTTTCAAACGAAACCTATCTCATCAGAGTAAAATAAATCTACTT
Source organism: Garcialebias charrua (assembly GCA_038048925.1). NCBI lineage: Eukaryota > Metazoa > Chordata > Actinopteri > Cyprinodontiformes > Rivulidae > Garcialebias > Garcialebias charrua. The sequence goes on from JBBPBX010003701.1 coordinate 55,398, forward strand.
AGAGTAAATAAACCACTGGGTGCATTTTTTTGGCACAAGGACTGTTTTTTTATGAAGTAAATACCCAAAGTTGAGTAAAAAAAACATTAAAAAGTGAATTTTGCATGTGGTCCCCTTTAAGATCAGTTGTGAAAACAATAATAAGCTAATGTGAGTGTATTCCTCACACAGGGTGAGTCTTCATTATGGGATCATGTGCCTGAAGCGCTTGAACTACGACAGGAAGGAGCTGGAGAGGAGGCGGGAGGAGAGTCAGCATCAGAACCAAGGTGAGTTGTGTGGATAATAAACTAATCTTTTCATCAGAAATAATTCCAGACCAGTTCCTTTTTCTTCTTGCTCTGCTGATGAAATGAGCTTCTCGTTGTGCTCCTCTCCTCAGATGTGATGGTTTGGTCTAATGAGCGAGTGATGTGTTGGGTGCAGTCAATCGGCCTGAAAGAGTTTGCAGACAACCTTTTAGAAAGTGCGGTCCATGGGGCCCTCTTGGCACTAGACGACACTTTTGATTACACTGACTTGGCCCTCCTTCTTCAGATACCAAACCAAAACACACAGGTACTCCACATGTCTGAAAAAGTTCTCATCTTCAACTCCTAACTCACATTTTTTTGTCTCGTTGTATCTGCTGAGGCCATATCTAACTCCAGTTTTACTTCTTACAGGCGAGGCAGCTCCTGGAGAAGGAGTATAATGTGCTCATCTCCATGGGAACAGAAAGGAGGCCTGATGAGGTATGACAAAGCTAACTGTCAGTGCAAAATTACTCCAGATAATCTTTGTGGCTTGAAGATGGAAGGTTGAGAACCAGCCTGACTGAGACCGTTTTACTAAAAAACAAGGCTATGATGCATACTTGTCAGATTTTTCCTTTTGTTGGTGTCTTACACTTGTTTTATTCTGGCAATAAAAAAAAACATTCTTTATAAAGCCAGCCTTTTTGGCATTTGTCACTGCTGGCAAACTCTTGGCATGGTGAAGTGGCTCAGCTGTGTTTACATGGGTGCTAATTGCCTAGTTACAGCATGTATAACTAAGCGGTGTAATATTGCTGCTTTGTCTAATGCTAGTTTATCAACAGTGACTAATAGATAGCCTGTGCTGTGAATGTCATTGGGTCTAATCACCAACGTTATTTAATTTACTCTTCAGGATTGCACAAAACCATTCACACGGTCACCATCTTGGAGGAAGATGTTCCGGGAGAAGGACCTCCGTGGCGTGACCTCTGATTCCTCAGAAACATTACCTGCCAATTTCCGTGCCTCCGCCATCTCGACCCCCTCTGTCACCCTGAGAAAAGTCCAGAGTGAAGGTGAGGAGTCGCAGTTTTAGACAAGATACTAAATTGTGGTATCTTGCTGCAGAAGCACCAGTCTATATGTCAACTTGAGTCACAAAACGTTAATGGTAAAGTGATACCAAAGCCAAATATACATAAACCAGTGTCTATTTTTATCATCTTAACAAACCATAACAATTTTAACTATGCTATGCTATATTAATTTCTGAACTTCTGACTTTCAATCACTTTTGAACTATAAAAAACAAATCCACTCTGAACTGGGCTTCTCCAGTTTGTGTATCAAACTGCATAATTTATTTGTACAGGTGTAATTTAATTGTGTATGTTTATGTTTATTAAATTTGTTCATTTTTTACAAAAGAAACAATACAAGATAATCTCATAAATGATAATGTACAAAATTTAAAAAAATGAAAGGTAGCAGAAAGAAGAATAAATCTTATTATATCTGCCCCTTACTTCCAACAATCAGATTAAACAATAATAATCAACCATGTAAACAATAATAATCTTCAACCAACTTTTTCCAACAATCAGATTAAACAATAATAATCTTCAACCAACAGTACAAAATGACTAACTCTTTCTAATTTTCTAACTAATACAACACATTATGCTATTTCATATATATATTTTTTAACACATCATTTTCTTAAATGTAAACATTGACTTGGCATTTTTAACTACATTCTCCAAGCCATTCCATAATCTAATTCCCTGGATTGAGGTAGAACGTCCCTTCAAACTAGTTCTGAATTGTGGTTTTACAAACATCTCTGTCCCCTTAAGATTATAACAACTTTGTCTTTTAACAAAATGCATTTGGATATTTAAAGGTAATGCATTATTTTGAGCCCTATACATAACTGATAAAATATTATAGTCTACCAAATCATGGAACTTCAATAACTTCAGTTGATAAAATAATGTACTTGATGGATGACGGTAATGTTTTCTAGTGATAATTCTTACAGCTCAATACATTAGTTAGATGCAGATTGGATGAAAAGAGCTCTTGGACCGGATATGGCCCAGACCATGATCATTGGTCTAAAGGTTATACAGTAGTCTTTCAATTATTGTGGAGGTTACGTTCCATATCCCTACACCTGTGATAGGTGAAAAACCGCAAAGTAAGAACACTATTTATTTTAGTATAAATATTTTAAGGCTTTATAAACCCTTCCCACACTCTTGCAATGTTCTAAACTATTAAACCTACATCATTTTAACAATATACATACTGCACAGTAGCTACTGCAAAATTTTATATGGAAACTCACCAGCCTTGGTCTGTGTCTGGTCTGGTTCTGATCGGCTCTCTGCAGCCGTTGAGCACCAGACATTTTTGGAGAGAGCCGAACCTTTGGAGAGCCAGCACAAAACCACACAATGGTCCAGATCGAGTCCAAATAATCCAGAGGGATCCAGATGAAAAAAGTCTGGGTGAGCTCTGGAGAAGACACTGGACCTCCAAGCAACGCATCCCAGCTTGAGAGGCTTCATGGGCTGGCAAGCAGCACTCACACTGACCGATGTGGCTGGAAGTAGTCCTGGTCCAGTTCCCGGTCAGTTCCGTACAGCTCTCTGCATCCACTGAACAACTAAGTCACTATGGACCTATATAGAAAACCTAAAAAGAAAATTTATTTTGAAAAGCCGAGTTACGCAGTTTCCGGTTTTACGTATTAAACATAGCGGTGGAGGAATGCTACACATTCAAATATATTTTTTTAATATTTAATTTAATTTTTTTTCATGTCTTCAAGGTAATATGGTGAGTGGTGTGAGTGATGGGGTGGCACCCTAGCGTTCTCTAATGGCCAGCTACCACTGAAGAGACAAACAATACAAACGTCCATTCACGCTCTCACTCACACCTAGGGACAATCAGTCTAACATGCATGTTTTTGGTCTGTGGGAGGAAACCAGAGTACCTGGAGAAAATCCATGCATGCATGGAGAGAACATGCAAACTCCCCCCAGAAAGGTCCCTAGCTGGGATTCGATCCGGTGACCTTCTCACTAAGAGGCAACATCTCAATCAACTGATCCACCGCCCTCAAAGTAATTCATGTTCATTAATTATATTTTTTTCTCTCTTATCAGCAAGCTCTGGTCCAAGAGGAGAGTCGGGTTCTGTGAGAACATATTCCTGCTAAAGATAAGCACACTGGGTAAGATATTTATTTTTGAGAAACAGCACATATTTTGTACTTTAAATTTGTACTTTAAATATATTTTTATTTAATTATTTTATAGATCTCTACCCCATCCTGAATGAAACCACATTTTTGAAGAAAAACAAACAAACTAAAGAACAAAGCAAAAACGGACACTAGAAGATGACCAACAGCATTCGAGTCGTGTCACAAAATAATCAAAGTCTGAGTGAACGATTCATGAAGAAAAAAAAACATGATAAAATAAGAAGTGAATGTCTGTTTATGCATCAGTCTCTTCTTCTTCTGTCTCTTTCGCTCCATCTTGATAAATCGTTGTGGCATGACGCTGTTTGATTCTGTAGAAAGTGGCCATATTGTGAATTCATCTTCTGTTTGAGTCTAAGATGGTAATATCAACACACTGTATTTATAGATTTTAAAATGAAAAAAAAAAAAACATGAATTCCTGTTCAAATCAAGAGAACTGTACAAATGTTTTCAGTTGATGTGGCTCTTACTTAGACAGAGAAGAGGAAATATTTTACCCAAAACAAAAGAAGACGGTCGACTGAGATGGAAATTCGCCTGCAGATTGTACAGTAGGTGTCTACAAAAATAGATCAATTATTTGTTCTTAAGCCATAACAGAGCTGAGATGCACAAGTGTGAAAAGGACCAATGACGAAACAGCTGACAAAGTGCTTTATGATGAAGTCCTGTCCAAGCTGAGGCGGGAAGATTATAGTTAGGGAGCATTTATGTTATGCATGCCAAAAATCAACCATTTTAGAGTGATCTTCATGATATTAACCATTTAAAGATGTGAACGCTCGGGTCAGGACTTTGTAAAACGTGTGCATTTTATTTTTATCATTTTCTGACAACCGCTATTGTGTGTATGTATGTACAGTACGTGTGTGTGTGTGTATTAAACAGTATGTTCATTTCATACTTTGTTTAAGGATTGACTGTAATTTCATTTAAGGTTGACAAAGAAAATATGTTTTAATTTATGATCATTTACAATATGCTAACTGTATGTGTACATTTTGAGGGTTAAAAAAAACAGCAAACTGTTATAATTTTGAATTCATATTATTGGAGAGTAGCGGTGATATTTGAATATAATATGATAACGATAATGATGATGATTGTAAAAGCTGTAATTAAAAAAAGTATACCTGTAACTTGTAGGGGAGGTGTAGTTTCATGTTTTTTTAAAGTATTTTTTTTTTGCCTTTTTAGACACACACACACACACACACACACGCACGCACACACACACACACACACACACACACACACACACACACACACACACACACACACAAAAACAGTACAAAACAAAAGAACACAGAAAAAAATCCCCTCCCACACCAGACCAGTCACAAATGATCTGTACAGGCATTGACATGTTCTCAACAAATGACAGAAAAGGCTGCCAGGTGTCCCAGAATCTTCCTGCAGAACCCTTTAGGGTGTATCTGATTTTTTCCACATGGATATGTACATATCACTTGCTCACTTCACTTGCTCCGTGTGTCAGATATTTAGCTACTCCTTTGCCTCCTTTAGTGGTAATGATACATGTAACAAGTGTAGTCTTTTGGTAGCTTTGGAGGAGAGGCTGTCTGAACTGGAAGCCCGGCTCCGTGCTGTAGAAAAACCAGTAAGCCAGGTCCCCTTAGGCAGCGCAACGTGGAACCACAGGCACTAGCTCCCGTTAGCGGTCCTCCAGCAGACCCAGAGCAGCCGGGACCCCAGGCCGGCTGGGTGACGGTCCAGAGCAAACGTAGTGCTAAGGCTGAGCCCCCAGTTCACCACCCCAGTTCACGTTTCTAATGGATTTTCCTCGTTCAGTGACACACCCGGTGAGAAGCAGACCCTGGTTAATGGCAGCTCCATAGTCCGAAACGTGGCTTTAGGGACTCCAGCGGCCATAGTAAAATGCATTCAGGGGGCCAGAGAGGGTGATATTGAATCGTATCTGAAACTGCTGACTAAGGCTAAGGCTAAATACAGTAAGATTGTTATTCACGTCGGCGGTAATGACACCCGATTACGCCAATTGGAGGTCACTAAAATTAATGTTTCTTCGTTGTGTGACTTTGCTAAAACCATATTGGACTCTGTAGTTTTCTCTGGCCCCCTTCCCAACCTGACCAGCGATGACATGTTTAGCCGTATGTCGTTTAACCGCTGGGTGTCCAGGTGGTGTTCTGACAACGATGTGGGCTACATAGAAACCTGGAGTTCGTTTTGGGGAAAACCTGGTCTGATGCAGAGATATGGCATCCATCCCACTTTGGACAGAGCCGCTCTTCTTTCTAGAAATATGGCTGATTTTGTTTATCCCCCAAATTATTGACAACTCAGGGTCCAGTCCAGGAAGCAGAGTTGTAGTCTTCCACACCTCTCTGCTGCTTCTTCTCTGTTACCCACCCACACCCCCATTGAAACATTGTCAACTCGCCCACGGCTCAAATTAAATAAACCAAAAATCAACTCTAAAAATATAAACCATAAAGATTTTCATAAAATAAACACAGTTTCTTTACCAGAGTAAAATCATAAAATCATTAAATGTGGATTATTGAACATCAGATCCCTTTCCTCTAAATCCCTGTTAGTTAATGAACTGATTACTGATCATCATATTGATTTATTCTGTCTGACAGAAACCTGGCTACAACGGGAGGATTTTGTTAGTATAAATGAATCCACTCCTCTTAAGTATTTAAATTTTAATGTTCCTAGAACAACTGACAGACGTGGAGGAGTACCAGTAGCTTCTATTTTTCAGTCAGGATTATTGATTAACGCCAAACAAGTTATTAGTGATGATTCTTTTGAATTGCTGTCCCTTGGTCTTTCTCATCCAAAATGGAATAAACGCCACTTTTACTAGTTGTTATATATTGTCCACCAGGCGCTTACTCTCAGTTTTTGTCTGAATTCTCCGAATTCTTAACTGACTTACTACTAAATAGTAAATACTGAGAAAATCATCATGATGGGTGAGTTCAATATTCATGTAGACATTGAAAGTGATAGCTTAAGCATAGCCTTTAATAATTTAATAGAGTCATTTGGTTTTACCCAAAAGTCTGCACATCTAATCATTCTCATCATCACACCCTTGATTTAGTTCTGACCTATGGCATAGAGATTAACGACTTAGTAATAATTCCTCAAAATCCTATTCTGTCCTACCGTTTTTTAATAACATTTGTGTTTACATTAAATGACTACACAGTCTCAGAGTAAATTTCATCTTAGCAAGTGCTTATCAGAAAACGTTGTAACCAAATTTAAACAATCTCTTCCATCAATGTTTTCCTGTGTCTTGCAGCGTAATGCATCAGAGAACAGTGACGCACCTGTGTGACAGCACCTGGGAGCGGACGCTGGCACCTTGGCTGCCGCGGCTCCTCATACTTTTTACTCCTCAAGCTTTTTATGTTACATTCTGCTGTTTTCTTTCACCGACCCTTGTTAGGCATTTCTAACTTTCTACCTTTCTGTGATTAAGTTTTAGAGCAACTGTCTTTTCTGACTAGGTTGTGGATCTGCAGACGTTACACGCTGCCATTCAAAGCAGTTGGCCGCTTGTCCTGAGCCTGGTTCTGCTGAAGGTTTCTTCCCTCTAAAGCAGTGGTCCCCAAACTTTTTCCTGTGAGGGCCACATAACTTTTCCCTTCTCTGGTGGGGGGCCGGAGTCAGTTTTTAACAGGAAAAAGTGTGACGATTGCAGGAGTGCCTAAATCAGGGGTGCCCAACCTTTTTTGAACCAAGAGTTACTTTTGAAGTCGGCAGTTTGCCGAGAGCTACTCGTCCAGTCTCAGTATCAAAAAACAAAATTTTTCATCTCCCTACTCCTCACTTCTTTAAAGTAAATAAAACAGAACGTAATGTGTTGCTAGTTTTATTTAATTAAAGTATTTTATCAAAGTAAAAGGACGCAATATTTGAAAAGCACACCATATTTTTTAAAGAAACGAATAAACAATGAACTGAACAATATAAAACTCCCTCATTTACACTAACTATTTACAAAAAGTGACTTACAAAGGTGCAGATTTACAAATCTCCAACAACTATTTCAAACCTCAATAAAACCTAAATATCAAAACTAGGCAGCTGCTCTGTGCAGCAGGATGGTGTCATCTGGTGCAAGCTGTATAAAATAAATGTGTCTCTACCTTAGTGGCACTTCTGACACTGAGAGGAGGAGGCGCGGGGCAGTATGAGGTGGTTGGGAGGCGCAGGCAGGTCTCCAGATGATCATCAGTCATTGTGGATCTGTTTTTGGACTTGATGATTTTCATGTGTGAAAAAGCAGACTCACACAGGTAGGTAGATCCAAAAAGTGCTGTTAAGTTCAAAGCACATCTTCGGATGTAAGGATACTTTTCTTCTGAGAGCAGACTCCAGAACTCTCCATCCACGCCAGGTGATGCTCGAATTACAGATGAGGCAAATAGACTTTGAATTAGAATAAACTAATTGCGTGCCACCTCTGATCTGACTCTGTTCAAAACCAGACTGAAGACCCACTTGTTCAAAAAAGCTTTCAGTGTGTAACTTTTATTACTTTTGGTATTTTAGTATGTAGCATTTTTATTTCCATTGCCTTCTTTTATTGCTGTTGTTTCTTATTCTATTTTCATTGATTTATTGTTCCAGTTTATTCATCTTTTTATCCTGTTAAGCACCTTGGTCAATGCAAGGCATTGTAGGAAGGTGCTATACAAATAAAGTTTATTATTATTATTATTATTATAAACAAAAAAATACTCCTCCTCCCACTCTGTGTGAAAATAATACGTTTTTGTTTGCTTGTTTGCTAGTTTTCCATCCATGTTTACTGTGCACCGACAGCTCCACTGCTGTCCTAAAGTCTCGTGAGAGCGCTGTGTCACCGCACCCAAAACTCGCAAGACTATGTCTGTGAGAATACAAGATGAGGAGGGCTGAGGAAAGCGTTGCTGCGCATTGGAATATCGTCACTCCTCCCACCCCCCACCCCAGCTAGCTCCCTTTATGTGAAAGGGAGACAATTCAACTTACTCCTTCATCTTTAAAAACTGTGTTAGGATAGGCTAAGTACTTGGTGACCGTACAGTACTGTACATGTATTCATTTGTAAAAAAAAAAAAAAAAAATTTATTATTTTTTTTTTTTTTTACTATTCTGGGGGCCGGACCAAATGTGGGGGCGGTCCGTGGTTTGGGGAACACTGCTCTAAAGGGGCGTTTTTCCTTTCCACTGATGCCATTGTGCTTGCTCAGGATGGTAGACTATAGTGAAGCCAAGATTTGACTTGTTTGCTGGATTCATTAGATAGAAAACTTTACTAGTCTAACCAGAATTTTAGTAGTGGGGGCTGTCAACCTCCCGCTAGCTCCAGCACGAATTTAGCTTATGCCAGGTTCACACCAAACGCCTCGAAGCAGCCACTTTACATGCAAAGTCTATGTGGAGGCGCGGCCAGGGGAGGTGCAGCCAGGAGCAGCACATCTTGAGCAGTTCAAGCAGCGCAGCAATGAGGGGCAGCTCTTTCTCACGCACGCGCGCATCCAAAGCAGACGAGGCATCGAGCAGCCAAAGTTCATTCAAATGAACTTTGGCTGCTCGATGCGTCGCAGCAACCTATCGGGAGAGACTCTGCTATGTGATGACGCAACAACGACGGGACTTTCTGTGGACTTTTTAAACTTACCCCAACGAGCCTCCATGAAGACACCACCAGCCTCCAGTAAGTAACTTGGCATTTTTACATTTGTTGCTGTCAGCTCGAGCTTAGATCACCCCAAACATAACAAAATGTTTTAATCTCAACAAAGACTTTAGGAGTTGCAGTTCGGCTTGTAGAAAAGTAGTAACGGGGCTGACGTACAGCTGATCTTTATCTGCCCAGTGAACAGAAAACAAAAGAAATCTGACCGGGAAGGGAGCCAGACACTGCTCCAACTGCGCGCGTTCGGTGTGAACACACATCTGGTGACAAGCAGCAAACATGGTGCATTGGGAGCGTTTTGATGCGTTTGGTGTGAACGTAGCATTAGAGAACCACGTAGCTGCATTTATTGTTCGCTTACCTGCTGCCCTTGTCATCTTCCTGTGTCCTCCGGACTGTTCTGGATTCTCTCATGTGCCCCTCTTCAAGGTAATGCTCATTCAAGTTACCTCTCACTGATTCTTGTATATCTTTTTCGGAGCCGTGGGCCTGCTGTTAGCGGCTAGCTCCGTGCTAGCTTCCACCGGCCCGACGATGTTGACGTACTCCGCTTCGCAGTTGTTTGAACTTAACAACTGCTCCATTCCTCCTTCTGTTTCCACCATCAAACAACTGGGACTTCTGCGTAGACCTCGTTACATCCATAGAAGCTCTCGAAAGAAAAACGTTTATTTTAGGCAAGCGGACTCTGACTCGATTCCTTCTGTCTGGATTGAGAGACGTGTCGCACGTGTTGCACCTCGATTACATCATCAGAATGCTGCGTCTGTAGTCCCTTGTAGTCCACAGCGCACGAAGTGGCAAGGAAAATGTGGAGTGGACTTCAGTCTGCTTAAACCGGTTCAAAAAGCTCCTACTCCAACTTGTATTAAATTAGAACTTTTCGATGTGCAGTCACTATCTAACAAATCATGTTTAATTCATGATCACATTCTGGAGAAGAACTTGGACCTCATGTCTCTTACAGAAACTTGGCATCAACCAGATGTGTACAGTTCTCTGAATGAAGCGTGTCCCTCTGGATACAGCTATCTGCAGAGAGCCCGCAGCACTGGCTGCGGGGGTGGTCTGGCGGTAATTTATCGCAGTAATTTAAAATGGTCTCATCTGGTTTCTCAGGACTTTTCTTCTTTTGAATGTCTGGCCTTCAGCTTCAAAACCCCACTTCTGATGAATGTTATATTAATTTATAGGCCTCCCAAACCGCATGTTTCATTTAACTCAGAGATGCATGACCTCCTCACTTTTTTCTGCACCTCCCTTGTGAATACCATTTTTCTTGGCGACTTAAATATCCACATGAACAATTCCTCTTCACCTCTGGCGACAGATTTTAAGTCTATTTTGGACTCTCTTAATCTCACTCAACACGTTGACGCCCCTACGCACAACAGGGGGCATACTCTGGATTTGGTGATTACAGACACTGTACTCATCAATAACTTATCTGTATATGACCTGGGTGTCTCAGACCACAGGGTCATCTCCCTGGAAGTGCCTTCATCTTTGCCCGCTTCAAACCCAAAATGACCTATCCAGTTCCATGACTTTAAAAACATTTCCCCTGATGTTCTGTCTGCTGATCTTCACACCCTGACTGCTGTCTATCATTCATCTGCAAATGACTCTGTGGATTACTACAACCAATCTCTCCAGGAGCTCCTGGACCTGCACGCTCCCTTGAAGACAAGACTGGTGTCTTTCTCCCGTTCAGCCCCCTGGTACACTGGTGAACTGCGCAAGATAAAGGCAACTGGCCGTGCTATTGAGAGACGTGTAAAATCATCTGGTCTCTCTGTACATAAGCAGGCATATAAAGAACATCAGAAAGCATACGCCTATTCTCTTAAAGAAGCACGCTCCAAATATTATTCTAACATTATCAACACCTGCCCTGGAAACTCTAAATAGCTCTTCTCCACATTAACGCGTCTGCTTAATCCCATTAAACAAACTCCTGAGGACCCTGCTCAAAAATGCGACCTGTTCCTTTCATCATTTAAAAACAAAGTTGACACTATCAGATCTCAGCTCCACAACCTCCCTGTTCTTAGTGTGCCATCTATCCTTCTGCATTCTGGGACCCTAAACAGCTTTGATGAAGTTGTTCAGAGTGAGGTGGAGGCCATCATCAAGAAAATGAAGACTTCATCCTGTGCCCTGGATCCTTTTCCCTCGTCTCTCACAAAATCCAATCATTGCAATAAGCCCACTAATCACTCAAATAATAAATCAGTCTCTACAATCTGGTCATGTTCCACTGCCTCTAAAAACTACCATCATTAGGCCTCTTCTGAAAAAATCGAATTTGGATCCCGACATTTTTTCTAATTACCGTCCAATTTCACACCTCCCTTTTCTGTCTAAAGTGCTGGAGAAAGCAGTTGCTGCTCAGCTGCAGGACCACCTACAGCAACACTCCCTGTATGAGAAGTTTCAGTCTGGATTCAGAGCTGCTCAAAGTACTGAGACTACATTGCTGAGAGTTACCAATGATGTCCTTATGGCTGCCGACGCTGGTTCTCCTTCCATCCTTGTCCTCCTTGACCTCAATGCAGCCTTCGACACTGTGCACCATAGTATCCTCCTCCACCGTTTTCATGGGGAGGTCGGTCTCTGTGATACTGTCCTGGACTGGTTCAGATCTTTCCTCTCCAATAGGCTGGAATGTGTTAGTCTTGGCAATGCCACGTCCCAGACAGTCTGTGTCTCCTGTGGTGTCCCTCAGGGGTCAGTTCTGTGGGCCCTGCTGTTTTCCCTTTACATGCTGTCTTTAGGTCAAATTATTAATCAGTTCAACATTTATTTTCACTGTTATGCTGACGATACACAGCTTTACATCAGGACTGGAGCTTCCTCATCTTCCCCATTATCAACTCCATCTTCACTCACTGCCCTATCTACCTGCCTGGAGGAAATAAGGGCATGGATGAATCAGAACTTTCTTCAATTAAACTGCTCCAAGACTGAGGCCATACTGATTGGCACCCCTCACCAGGTACAAACATCTACTATAACAACAATTTCCTTTTCTGGACAAGACATCCCCCTCTCCACCTCTGTTACAAATCTTGGAATAAAAATGGACTCTCATCTTACATTTGAAAATCACATTAAGCTTCTGTTTAAAACTTGCTTCTTCCATCTTCGAAACATCTCCAGACTTCGCCCATCCCTAACTTTTTCTGATGCTGAGAAGCTCGTCCATGCTTTTGTCTCCTCCAGGCTCGACTACTGCAACTCCCTGTTTATTGGAATCCCTGGTAAATACCTTCAGAAGCTTCAATATATTCAAAACAGTGCAGCAAGGATTTTGTTGAGAGTTTGTAAATTTGAACATATTACGCCCATTCTCCATAACCTTCATTGGCTTCCTGTTGCCTACAGAATTCAGTACAAAACTGCTCTCATTACACATCAATGCTTACACGGAACTTCACCAGATTATCTAAAGGACATTCTTGTTCCATATTCATCCACCCGGTCTCTGCGGTCACAGGACAGTAATCTCCTTCACATTCCGAGAACCAAATTAAGGACCATGGGAGACCGGGCTTTCAGTGTGGCTGCCCCCGCCTGTGGAACTCTCTTCCAGACTACCTGAGAGCCCCACAGTCACTGGTTGATTTTAAGAGCGGCTTGAAGACCTTTCTTTGTAACCGAGCATACTCTGCCTCCTTATGATTCTATCTTTGATCTTAGTTGATACTGTTTTTGATTTTACTTGTTTTATCACTTGTTTTATTGACATTTAATTTTGTTGCACTTTGTAGCACTTTGAGATTTTCAAAAGTGCGTTATAAATTAAATTCATTATTATTATTACTATTATTATTACTTAGATCAGTGTTTTTCAACCACTGTTCCGCGGCACACTAGTGTGCCGCGAGTGATCGTCAGGTGTGCGGTGGAAATGATCCAATTTCACTTAACTGGTCTAAAAATATTTTTTGAAAACAAATTAATTATCTAATAATATGCCATTTTCGAGTGTCTGTGCTGTAGTAGTGTCTTCAATTTATATGTACTGACACATAAATCAATGTAAAATGTAATAATTTATTACACGAGCGGCGTTTGATTATGTGGCTCTTTATTAAGAGCCGCATAATCATGTAATTTCCTTATCGCTAGATAGATGGCAGTATGAAACATAGCATTGCACATTAAAACAAGAGAAGTAGTGATGCATGAACGTGGCATGTAGCAGTGACAGCATTGCATTCTAGCTAGCTGCTAGCAAGACTATGACAGTGATAGAAAAGTTTTTGAAAAGAAAAAATACTAACTCCGATCTGGTCCCTGGACAAAATTCGGACCCAAATGTAGGCCCTAGTATAAGTGGATATCAGAAGAAGGCAGATACCGTGAGCTCAAGACAGTACAGGGAGAGCAGTGGTGTAGTCTACGTGATACGCTGGTATACGCCGAATACCCACTAGTAAAGCTTGGGGATTTCTGTATAACCACTTAAATGTGCCCAATGATACGTGACAACAAACACGCATTGCATAAAGATAGATTTTGTTCGCTCATAAGGACTCTTCACTGCGCCTCTCGCGGTTGCCATAGTTTTGTGTTCCTCGTGTTGTATGTGAGGCTCACAGCCATTGGCTGAGCTGAGCTCACTACCATAGTTCTCTGCTCTGTGATTGGTTTCTTCAGAAGCTCCTTTATGATTGGCTGCTCGGGATGCAGGCGGGCACAAGTTCAATAAAACGGGACAGACGGTGTAGGTAGAGCATTTTCGCTAACGACGACAGACTCAAAATGAAAAGGAAACAAGCTACACTCTTTGAATGTTTTTATAAACCAGCTGAACCCAAAGCTACAGAGACAACATTAGAAGAACCTACCAGTTCGACGGCCGAAACCAGCCATAATTAGGTTAATATCTGCATTTCCCCAGGTAAGTGTTGGCTAGTATAATAATAATAATAATAATCATTTTATTTAAAGGGGCCTTTCAGGACACCCAAGGACACTTAACAAACCAAACACAGTGTAATACAGAGCAAACATTATCAGCGACAAATTGAAATCTAAAATACATAAAGGATATAAAATGGATAAAAATACATTTGGTAAAGTTAGTGATAAGCTAGTCTAAAGAGATGGGTTTTCAGGGCAGTCTTGAACAGAGAAAGGGAGGTGGTGTTTCGAAGGTCTGGCGGTAGGGCGTTCCAGAGGTGAGGGGCAGAGCAGGTGAAGGCCCTGCTCCCCATGGTGGAGAGGCGGGCAGAGGGTTCATGGAGATGTAGTGAAGAGGAGGATCTGAGAGAGCGTGATGGGATGGAGATTTGTAGGAGGTCAGATAGATAAGGAGGGGCAAGGTTGTGGATAGCTTTGAACGTGAGGAGTAGAATTTTGAAGATGATGCGTGATTTAACCGGGAGCCAGTGGAGCTGCTGCAGGACAGGAGTGATGTGATCATAGTAGGAGGTTTGAGTGATGACACGGGCAGCTGAGTTCTGGACCATCTGTAACTTGTGGAGAGATTTGTTGGGGAGGCCGTAGAGAAGGGAGTTGCAGTAGTCAATACGGGAAGTCACAAGACTGTGCACCAGGATGGCTGTGGAGCGGGGTGTGAGAGAAGGACGGAGACGGTTAATATTACGGAGGTGGAAATAAGCAGACCGAGTAATATTGTTGATGTGTGAAGTGAAGGAAAGAGTGGTGTCGAGGATGACACCGAGGCTCTTGACCTGAGGGGAGGGGGATAGCAGAGAGTTGTTAAGGGGGACGAGAAGATGTTCTGATTTTGAAATAGAGTTTTTGGTACCGACGAGAATGACTTCTGTTTTGTTGCTGTTTAGTTGAAGGAAATTGTTAGAAAACCAGTGATTTAGCTCGTTGAGACAGTCGGTGAGGATGGAGGGAGGGTGGGTGGAGTTAGGTTTTGATGACAAGTAGAGCTGCGTGTCATCAGCATAGCAGTGGAAATGGACGCCGTGTTTGCGGAAGATGTGGCCTAGAGGAAGGAGGTAAATGATGAAGAGGAGGGGTCCGAGGACAGAGCCTTGGGGGACACCCGTGGAGACAGGGGAAGACTGGGAACGGAAGGATTTAAGCTGAATGAATTGGGTGCGGTCAGAGAGATAGGAGGTGAACCAGTCTAACGGGGTACCTGAGATGCCAATGGAGGTTAGTCTGTTGAGGAGGATAGAATGACAGATGGTGTCGAAGGCAGAGCTTAGATCAAGAAGAATGAGGATGGATAGAAGACCAGAGTCAGCAGCAAGAAGGAGGTAGTTAGTGATTTTTACTGTTTCGGTGCTATGGTGGTGCTATGGTGGGGGCAAAATCCAGATTGAAACTCTTCATAAATGTTGTTGTTGGACAGGTGAGAGTGAAGTTGACTAGCAACAGTTTTTTCAAGGATCTTGGAGATGAAGGGCAGATTGGAGATCGGACGAAGATTACTGAAGTTGGTGAAGTCAAGACCTGGTTTCTTGATGATGGGGGTGATGGCAGCAGATTTGAAGGCTGCGGGAACAATGCCAGAGGTCAGGGGTCAGTATCAAGAAACCTTGATGGAAACATGGTTACTGTCCAGAATTTTACAGTAACATTTCATATAAATAAATATGTGAATATAAAAATGATTTGTTTGTGACAAAGTCTGTCACTTCAATAATCAACAAAATGCTATGCTTTTTATTCTGTTTTAAAACTCCTGTAAGCATCTACTGTAAGCATCACAGACATTTTGCAATGTTAAATGTGCTTAAAATTCAAAATAAATTGTCAATTACATTGCACTACATTGCATTTTTGTCTCTAAATGTCCTGATGCAGGTAGAAAAAGGAAAAATTAAGTAAGTCCTCCGGACAGGTTTTTGTCTCTAAGCCCAGTATACCCACTACAAAAATGTAGACTACACCACTGAGTGAGAGTTACATTTCGTTTGGATTAACTTTTACCGGGGACGCAACGACACAGACTCCGTTGTGCTTGGTATGCGGTGAGAAGCTATTTCATTCTTATTCAAGACACTTTGGTAAGAATGACTATATATTTAATATAGGCGGATATATAGGCGGATACAGAGTATCTTTGTTTACAATTTTGGTTGGTGGTGTGCCTCGTGATTTTTTTCAATGAAAACACTGTGCCTTGGCTCAAAAAAGGTTGAAAAACACTGACTTAGATCATCTAGGTGATCCTCTTACTACTTCGATGCAAACTTCACTTGATAAAATTGCTCCACTGAAAAATAAACTAATTAATCAGAGGAAACTGTCTCCTTGGTTCAGTTCTGAGTTACGTACGTTAAAGCAGGCATCTAGAAACCAGGAGAAAAAATTGCACGCTACTAATTTTGAAGGATTTTATTTAACTTGGAAAGATAGCCTGCTAACATATAAGAAAGCTCTCCATAAAGTTAGAACTTTATATTACTCCTCTTTAATAAATGAGAATAAAAATAAACCTAGGTTTCTGTTCAGTACTATTGCTAGACTAATTAAAAGTCCCATCTCTGTTGAACCACGTATCCCTACAACTATAAGTAGTGATGACTTCATGAGATTCTCTATAAATAAAATTATTTTAATTAGAGAGAAAATTCAAACCATCCTTCCTTCTACTATCCCTAGTTCCCTGTCAAATGAGACAACTCAAGGATTCCACTATAGAGCCTGATTTGTGTTTGGACTTTTTTTGTCCAGTTGAGCTCTCTGAATTGACAAAAATAATAGCCTCATCCAAACCATCCACATGTCTGCTAGATCCCATCCCAATCAGGTTGTTCAAAGAGGTATTTCCCCTAATTAATGTCACGTTTTGAATCTACTTAATTTGTCTTTACTGAATGGTTACGGTTGTTGTAATTAAAATTTTAGAAGTCTGACCTTGATTCAGAAATTCTAGCCAATTATAGACCTACAGTATCAAAAAAGGCGTTCAATACAGGCTGACCTACAGTATATCCAACCTAACTTTCATCTCAAAAATTCTAGAGAAAATAGTTGCAGGTCATTTGCGTGAACATCTACAAAGAAATAATCTATTTGAAGAGTTTCAGTCAGGGTTTAGAGCTAACCATAGCACAGAAACTGCACTAGTAAAAGTCACTAATGATATTCTCATGGCCTCAGACAATGGACTTGTGTCTATTCTGGTCCTGTTAGACCTCAGTGCTGCATTTGATACAGTTGATCACAATATTTTACTACAGAGGCTTGAATATGATATTGGGATTACAGAAACTGCTCTAAAATGGTTTAAATCATATCTATGTGATATATTCCAGTTCTATTTTGTGAAAGCTCCGCCCTTTAAAGACTGTCGCTGTTGGGTTTATCCCTTGCTTCGCATCAGACACTGAATAATTCTAGTCCACGCCCACCTGTTGTGGGCCCCGCCCCAGTCCACTATAAGAGCACTCCTGGACCTGTGCTCAGCTCCCATTTTTCTTCAGCGTTCGACACGATAAGATCTTCATTACTTCCTCAACATGTCTTTCAGACAGACCTTCAAAACCTGCCCAGGATACGGCTCAGGTTTCATCCTAGCGACAGACCTGCATCCACTCTGCAAGGGATGCCTCGGAGCTTCACATGCTCACCAGGCCATGGACCAACACCCTTCAAGCCCGGCCTGTTCACGCCTGATGGAGGAGGAAAAGCGGCGCCGGTTGGACCTCTTCTCCCGCGCGGATGTAGAGGGTCAACCGAGGGAGGACATGGCGCCCTGCACGTGGCTCGAGGTATTAGTGGGGTACACATCTTCGGGGGCAGCTAGCGGTGGCGGACCGTCCTCTTCTGGAGGTTCAGAACCGACCTTGCCTTTCCTTCTCCTCCTGGAGAGAGCTAGACATTGAGTCCTGCCCTGTCCTCCGGAATGTGTGGGACCGACTTTGCCTCCCAATGAGGGAACCGAGATGGCAGACGCGCATGTTCCAGGGGGACTGGACCCAACATCCCCCCGCGCTCTGAAGCCGGATCAACCAGCAGCCGAGCGCTATCTCCAGGGGCTACGGACCAGACGTCACCTCAGACGGACATGCCGGGCGCGTAGGGCGCTCATCCCACCTTACTCCACGTCCTCCCCAACATCATCAGGTGGGCTGCGGACATCTGTGGGCTGAAGGTCCCTGAAGGCACCACCCAAGCCACGTCCTCGTTACTGGCTAGAAGATTTGCCACCAGAAACGGTGGCCAGGTGGAAGCGGTCTGGCCCGACATCTCTGACGTTCCCTCCCTGCTACAGAGCGCAACCAACGAGCCACTGAAATTAAGAGTCCCTATGTCATCCTTTGTCCCCATCACGAAGTTCCAGGGGCACACATACCAGACTTTTCCTGCTGTCCCCCCACTGGGGCCTATAGTCTGTCAGTGATTTTTGGACTGAGACAAGCTAAACACGTCGGAAAACGAATTTCGCCGCCAGCGCCCAACAACTAGCTCACCACCAAGCTTCAGGACAAAATTCATCAATAATCGTCTCAGGTTGGTGCAGCTGCAAACAATATTGCGCTTTTGGCGCTCAGCATCGGGCACGGACCAAACACGACATGGCCGGAGCTGCAGTTGACACGATCACAAACCTGTGCACAGTGCTCGCAGTGTGTTCAGCTCATATTTCGGCTTGGACTACTGTGTTCCAGAGACAGTTGTGACTGAAACTTTCATCATCCATCCCTGATGACGTGAAGAGAGAGCTGCTTGAAGGCCCATCTCTTCAGAAAGACTGTTTGGTGCTTACTACAGTCTGTGTTCGAGCAGCTACGCTCATCCTTAGAGGCACTCGAGCAGGTGCGCAAACATGTCATCTCCCCCGGGCAGACCCTTGATCTGCCCGTGGACCTGTGCATCTATGGGATTAGGGTAGAGCCTTTTGCCAACATCAGCAACTCTCATCACCTTCCTCGACGTTTGTCGTGCCGCCGCCTCCAGTTGCAATGAGAGGGCACCCATCCCATTCCTTTCAAAGAACCGGGACTTTTAGAGGAAGGGACCACTATCAGCCTTCATGGACCGGCCAACACCAAGACGCGAGAAGAGGCCAATACAAGAAATGATGGTTTGTTGGAGGTGTGTGTGCTGACAGTATGTTCTTTGAGCAAAATAAAGAAACTGTCGTGAAAAACAGTATATTTCATTCACACATGCTGAACTCCCCTTTCTGGGTACGTGAACACATCTCCAAACACAGGTAAAGAAATTGACACGAGGTTATCTTTCAAAGGTAAACAGAAAAGTGTGTCCTTTTACTGTGATCAGACAGTGAGCCAGGCTGCAGGTGCAGGCAGAGACCTCTCTGTGATCCCTCCAGCCTCGCCTCCCCACACGATGGTAGGGGCCCACTCTCACAACTGTCATCAGACACAGAGCAGTGAAATGTAAAGAGGAGTCAGACACGTTCCTGTTCTCTCAAACTCGGTTAAAACACATGTGCCTGGTCTTGAAACAATTCTTTCAGCCAGGACTTTTTTGCCTCTCCCTTTCACCAGTCAGACAGAAACAAGTGCAGTCTTCGAACTGCCTCGAAAGGGATGCTTATTGTGCCTGCATGGCTCAAACAGGGATCGGTGCAGAGGTTGTGACGTGGCGTCCGATAAACACCCCTTTTCAGAAAGGCCTCCCATGGATCACTGCTGACAATATCCACTTGGCGGCGGTAGAGGCCAAGCTATTTCCACTCGTAAGGCAGATCACTCAAGCCTCACCTTTGTCAAGACACATTGCTACATGGCTAGAGACCTGCTCACTGAACGAATGGTTAAGTCAAGTGATTTGCAAGGGTTACACCCTGCAATTTTCAGGAGCACTGCAAAAATTCAACGGGGTACTGGAGACAAAACTCACATCCACAGAGCAGGGCATAGCTCTTCATTCGGAACTACAGGATCTTCTAGCAAAAGACGTCATTTCCGGAATTCCCTCGAGCGAGGAGAAAACCGGCTTTTACTCAAAGTACTTCCTGGTTTCAAAGAAATCAGGCGGACTCAGGCCGATTCTGGATTTGTCGATTTTCAACAAACACATCATGAGTCGTCCCTTCCATATGCTGATGATAAAACGTGTTCTCGAGTACGTGACAAGGGGGAGTGGTTTGTATTGATCGATCTCAAAGATGCATACTTCCACATCCCAATAATAAACAAGCACAGGAAATTCCTCAGGTTTGCCTTTTAGGGGGTTTGTTACCAGTTCAACCGCCTGCCGTTTGGGTACGCTCTCGCTCCCCGGACCTTCTCAAAGGTTATTGAGGCGGTGTTACACCCACTGCGTTCAAAGGGCATGAAAATATTGTTTTACCTTGACGATCTATTGCTATT
Organism: Garcialebias charrua; assembly: GCA_038048925.1. Taxonomy (NCBI): domain Eukaryota; kingdom Metazoa; phylum Chordata; class Actinopteri; order Cyprinodontiformes; family Rivulidae; genus Garcialebias; species Garcialebias charrua. Next base: position 75,894 of record JBBPBX010003701.1, read on the forward strand.
GTCTTACTCCAAGGAAGAAGCAGAGGCTCAAACAATTGTACTGGTGAAACACCTGTCTCACCTGAGTTTTGCCATTAACTGGGGGAAGAGCTCGGTAACTCAAACCCAGAAAATAACTTTTCAGGGGATGATCTTATGTTCCACTAGCATGACATCTGTTTTATCAGACCAGACCAGAGGAAAGAATCTCTGACGTCCCTGCTTCAGTGCATTCAGCCTCACAAGACAGTGACAGCTTTAACAATACAGTAATGGAATTATTAGGAATAATGGCTGCCACGCACGCAGTGGTGAAATTAAGTTTACTACACATGTGCAGGCTACAGAGATGGTTCATACATCAGAGAATTGACCCAGTGCATCACAAACGGCGCCGGGTCACGGTTCATCTGTCTGTGAGGGCGGACCTGGTTTTCTGGGTGAATCCCAGGATTTTATCAGGAGTTCCTCTGGACAAAGTGACGTCATTCAGGGTGGTCTTCACAGACGCGTCTCTTTCCAGATAGGGCGGGACTTGCCTGTCACAGTCAGTGGTGGGGGCATGGCCGTCAGGCACGTCCCTTCACATAAACGTTCTGGAGCTTCTGACAGTACACAAAGTCCTCAAACACTTTGTACACATGATCTGGGACCAACATGTGTTGGTTCACACAGACAACAGGGCCTTAGCCACATACATAAATCGCTAGAGTGGGGTGCGATCAGCCCAGCTGCTGAACACAGCCAGAGAATTGTTCTGTTGGGCACGTACACACTTGAAATCGCTAAGGGCGATTCACATCCCGACACGCTAAACAAAGGAGCAGATATTATGTCTAGAGGCGGGCCTCTAGACAACGACTGGACCCACCACCCGGACCTGATCTCACAAATTTGGACCAGGTTCGGGAGAGAGGAGGTGGATTTAATGGCCACTCGGGAGAAATCTCAGTGTCCCCTGTTCTTCTCCTTAAGTCCCCAGGATACTCTCCCGTTGGGAGTGGATACGTTTACGCACAAACCGTGGCCCAAAATGCTGATTTATGCTTTTCCTCTAGTCCTTCTGCTGCTAGCGCTGCTAGAGAGAGTGAGGGAGGGAAAGTTATCAATGATTCTGATCCCCCCGGAGTGCACGAACGCACCATGGTTTCCGGCGCTACAACAGCTGACGGGTCAATCATGGAGACTGCCTTGAAAAGACGATGCTCTTCTACAGGCAGGGGGAGCAATAAAGAGTTTTCCTGTGATAGGCAAACATCTGCTGGTATGGTTTGAGGCTTTAGCTGTGAACATCAGATTGAAAGGAGGTCAGATCTTATCTGTAGTATGTTGTTATCGTCCCCCCTCCGCAACACCTGAAGCTCTGTCCTCCCTGACTGAATTCATAGGAAATTTAAAATACAATGAGATTTTTTTGTGGCAGGAGATTTCAACATTGATTGAGATAAGTCAACCCTCCTCTGCTATAAATTCAAGGAATGTTGCCTATCTCTCAAACTAACACAACTTATTGATTCTCCCACCAGACCAAAAAAAATGGTCCTGAAAAATCTTCCATCTTAGATCTGTTTTTCAGAAATGCACCTCACAAATTTCCTGGTACAGGTGTATTCGCTAATATTTTTGGTGATCATTCCATGATAGCAGCTTTTAGATCAATTAAACTTCCACCTTCTAAACCCAGAATAATTCAAAAAAGGGATTTGAAACGTTTCTGTGAACAGTCATTCCTCTGGGATCTATCCCACTTTGATTGGCAACCTATTCTATCAATCAACGACGTGAACATCGCTTGGAACTATTTTCTTAATAGAGAATGAATTGAGAATGAACTTTCTGGTATTTTCTTAATAGTTTCATTTACTTTGTGAACAAACGTGCTCCTTTCCGTCAGTTCAGGGTAAAGGGACGTGACAGCCCCTGGTTTACTCCTGAACTAGCTGACCTCCTGCATAGGAGAGACCATCTTTGGGCCGCAGCAAGAAAATCAGACTCAGACACTGATTGGTTGAATTTTCGACAGCTGAGGAATAAATGCACAACTGCTATCAAAGCTGCAAAACGTAATTATTTCTTACCTCAGACCTCCAAAAATCTAAACAACCCTAAAAAATTCTGGAAAACCATCAAATCTCTCTCAGGCATCCCCCAATCATCTGATCTCCCATCACAACTTTTTGTTGACTCTGTTCCTGTGTCAAATAAGCACGAGAACCTGAACTGTTTCAACAAACATTTTGTTGCTTCTAGTTCATTATTTGACACAGTTACAAATGGAAAATCAGCCACTTCATCTAATAAACAAACTTCTACAAATCAAATCCCTCCTACAAGTCAATCCTCAGTTAATCACACCTTCTCTTTTTCTCCGTTCTCAGTCAATGAGGTAAATAAACTGTTAAAAGATTTTGACCCTAAAAAATCTGCAGGCCCAGATGAACTTCCACCTTATTTCGTTTGGCCGAGTACGTGTCCGAGCCCAAAAGTCTGCCCCGCAACTGAATACTGACATACTGCTGTGTGAGTGTCGCAGCCCAGTCGACCCAAGCAAAACACCCCCAGAAATATTCCCCCACACTGGTGAATCACCGTGGAAGCTAACTTTACTTACTGAAACTGCTGAAGAGCCAGATGAGTTTGCCATGAAACTAAAAAGACTGCTTGAAAGTGAAGGAAAGACCTTAGCAGACATTGAACCCTTGCTTTCCCAAGAGTCAAATTTGAAACAGGAACACCCTTCATCTATTATCCGGGCTGTTGGAGAACTGTTGGAAAAAGTGAGACCCCCACAGGAGAACAATGCATTTCGCCGACTACGAGTTTTCTCTGGAGTTATTCCCACCCCCGCTGGTGAAGAGACACTCGAGAATTGGTTGGAACAGGCACAATTAATGCTTGATGAATGTGATTGTTCTGCCAAGGAGAAGCGGAAAAGGATTGTCGAGAGTGTAAAGGGGCCTGCACTTGAAATAATACAAGCCATACGCTGCAATGATCCAGACACGCCCCCTCAAAAATTCTTGGAGGCAATTGAAAATGTATTCGGCACAACAGAGTCAGGAGAAGACTTATATTTTGCTTTCAGATCTATGCTACAAAAACCAAATGAAAGACTTTCAGATTTTGTTAGAAGGCTGGAGAAAGCTCTCACCAAAGCTGTTCAAAAGGGTGGTGTTTCTCCTGCCCTAAGAGACCGAGCACGAGCCGAACAGCTGTTACGCGGTGCTGTTGAATCTGAGATTATGCTGTTGCAGCTACGACTAAGAGAAAGACTTCACAATCCCCCATCCTTCATGGCACTGCTAAGTGAGGTACGTGCAGACGAGGATCAGAAAATGTTAAGGAGGCATACTACCTGTGTGCGACAAGTCGATGCAACAGACATAAAGATGCCAAAGATCTCGGAACTGGATGGCCTCAAGGATCAGATAAAAGCGCTTCAGAACCAAGTACAGCAGCTAACAGTAAAAGGACAAGATTTCCCTCATCTGATTGGAGGAGGGCCACGAGCCATGGTTGCACAGTCTAATCCTGAGATGCATGTGTTAAAAGAACAAGTTCTAAGCCTCCAACACCAATTCAGCAAACAAGCTGCACCACTCCTGGTTCCCACACCACCAAGGAGAAATCAAAGGACTTTGTGGCGTAAAGCTAGAGAACCGACAAAATTTGCCAGAGAGGGTGAGGATGTATTTTGCTACCGTTGTGGTGAAGACGGCCACATCACCACCAATTGCACCGGTCCTGAAAACTCTTCCAAGGTCATCCGAAAACTAATTCAGTCAATGAAAAAACTGCAACAAAGTAAAAAGGGAACCAGTCCACGGTCAAGGTGGCCAAGTCACTGTGAGCCAAGTTGATCCTTCCCCTTCCAGCCAGATTCCTACAGGTCTCATTGGGGAACCAACCATAGGCCAAATTATCATTGAAGGTCAGCTTTGTGATGCCTTAATGGACAGTGGTTCCACTGTCTCTATTATATTTGAGGGCTGGTACACCCAACACCTATCCCACTTACCATTACACCCCATTTCGAGTCTAGACCTCTGGGGCCTTGGCCAGACCAGTTATCCTTATAAAGGTTTCATCGTTGCTCAAATACAGTTTCCCGAGGATATTGTGACAGGTGGATCCCGGACAGTCTTGGCTTTAGTCTGCCCAGAGCCGAATGGTCCTGAACCACAGGCAGTCATCATTGGCACCAATGCCCGGACTTTCATCCATGAGCCACAACCTGAAATGGCTTCAAAGAACAACAAGAGGGCACAAACCAGGCGGATATGCGCACAGCCCATCCAAAAGTCAACTGTGACTACAAACAGAGTTGTAGCTTCTGTGAAATGGAGTGGACCTGGGCCGCTTACTATACCCCCTGGTTCTGGACTTACAGCCATGTGTAAAGTGTCCTGCTCTGAATCATTGGATGACAGCATATTAGTGATCGAGACACCTGTAACCAGATCCCTTCCTGCAGGGGTACTAATGCCTTCATGTGTGCTTTTGTCTATGGACATGGATACAGAACAATTCCCACTGTTCCTGAAAAATGAGACGACCAAACCAAAGTCCCTTCCTAAAGGCACGGTCATAGCTCATGTTCATAAAGCTGACATAGTCACCCAGATACAGCCAAGCCAAGTACCCCATCAAAGACTTGATCCGGCAGTATTCAATTTTGGTGAATCCCTCATTCCTGAAAGCTGGAGAGTCAGACTATCACAAAAGCTGGCTGAGCGACCTGAAGTTTTCTCTTTGACCGAATGGGATGTTGGACTTGCAAAAGGGGTTGAACACCACATCCGACTAAAAGATGCCAGACCATTTCGAGAACGGGTAAGACGCTTGGCTCCCGCAGACATTGATGACGTTCGACGACACTTACAGGAGCTTCTGGCAGCTGGCATAATTAAAGAATCTCGTTCGCCATATGCTTCACCAATTGTCATCGCAAGAAAGAAAACTGGCAAAATTCGAATGTGCATCGATTACCGTACACTTAATTCCAGAACCATACCAGACCAATACACACTTCCGAGAATAGACGATGCCTTGGCCTGCCTCACGGGGAGTCGCTGGTTCTCTGTGCTTGA
>JBBPBX010003702.1:0-23090 GCA_038048925.1 Garcialebias charrua
ATAAACCACAAATGACCATCAGCCGACATAATGCTACCTCCTTAAGGAACCTTGTGGTCAGATGTAAAGACTCCACAAGTGGAACAGATCTTTAATTGGTGGCCCAGCACTGTTAAGACCTGCACCTTTAGTGCCTTGTTTGATGAGGAAACACCATAAATGTGTGATGAAAAAAAATACCCAGGTTTTGAAATTTTCCGTATTTATCTTGACAATTGAACACCAAGGCAGGAATAGCAGGCCTGTAAAATTCAAATAATAATAAAACATTTAGTGAGTTTTATATTTAATTTTAATTATATTACAAGTTCAATGACTTAATGTTTACTCTCCTCAGCTCTATTATTTCCAACAAGAAGCAGAGATGAATAATTTGAAATATCCCCCGACTGTCGGTCCATCTGGTCTTTCTGTTCGTCTGTGCATGTAGGTAGCATTATAACGTGAAAGAAAAACAAAACTTCTGTTTCGGTGTGTGGCAACATCTAGGCCTAAGAAAGGGTTCTTTCAAATAATGAGATGCCACATTAAAATATAAAATGGCTGCCACCATATACATTAACCTTCTGAGCTGGATAAAGTATTTACTGGTGTATAGGTCGCACCTGTGTATAGGTCGCATTGTCCAATTATCACCAATAGATTGGAAAAATCCCTAGATAGGTCGCACTGGTGTATAGGGCGGCCATGGTGTAGTGGTAATGGCAGTCGTCCCCCGATCGGAAGGTTGGAGGTTCGAATCCCGGTTCCCCACACCATGTGTCGTTGTGTCCCTGGGCAAGACACTTAACCCCGAGTTGCTCCCGGTAGGACTGGAAAGGCGCCTTGCATGGCAGTCTGCCACTACCGGTGTATGAATGTGTGTATGAATGGGTGGATGGTTGGTATTGTAAAGCGCTTTGGGGCTCCTCACAGGGGGCTAGAAAGCGCTATATAAATAAGCTCCATTTACCATTTACCATAGGTCGCACCTACGTTTAGCTCTGCTGCAAATGTTGCCACAGGAGCGCACAGCAAGGCTTTTAAGAAGATTAACACTTAAAAACAATTATTTGTTTGATAAAAATTATAGCAAATATATGTCTGAGCTGAACTTTTCCTAATAAATGAACGTAATTGTGAAATGAGCTGGATTTTTAAAAAAATTTCACCGAAAGTGATAACAAGCCATATATAGGTCGCACCTGAGTACTGTATAGGTCGCAGGCTTTGAAAAAACCATAAAAAGGTGTGACCTATACACCGGAAAATACGGTAATTTAAAAAGTAGGCAAGTTTCCGACTTCCATTTAAGTTTTTGGCTGCATCTAGGTGTGAAAATTGTTATTAGTAAAAATTGGGTTGCCACATCAAAATTCAAAATGGCCACTGCTCTGTACATATATGTATATATGTATATACTATATATATATATATATATATATATATATATATATATATATTAGGCATGTAACGAGATCTCGTTGTACGAGATCTCGCGATATTAAACTCCCGCGATATCTCTCGTTGAGAGGTAACGTTGTCTCGCGAGATGCTAATGCTAGCGCTAGCAGAGCCCCTAGCAAGTCAGCGTCACGGACAGCATGGCTTCGCCGGATGAAGTTGCTATAGAAGACGCCCCAACTACTGATGGAGGGTCCCGGTGCCGCCCGCAGACGCCTCTACATTGATGGAGGGTCCCGGCGCTGCCGACGCTGCCCCGAATGTAAAGACACGCGTGTAAACACCGGTGTGACCGGTGTTGCCAGATAGAGTCCCACCCACCCAAAGCACTCTTTACCCGCAAAAGTCAGAAGGAAAATCGCGGTGAACCGCCCAATCTGGCAACACTGGTGAGTGACGGCTGCAGATTCAGCGCTGATGCGGATATTTATGTTCAATTTTTGGAAAGTCCTGCGTGAATATCTATTTTTTTTAACAAAGTTGAACGTTCTAAGGTCTAAGGAGATTCAATCAGTAAAATGAAGACATCAGTTGGGTTTGTAATACATGTTAAAACAGAATAAAAGCCTTTTTGCGGCATAAAACCGATCTTTGAAGTTTTCTTGAACTAATGTTAAAATCTCGTCTCGTTCTCGCGAGATCTGTGATTTTCTCGTCTCGTCTCGTGAGTTTTGTGTATCGTTACACCCCTAATATATATATATATATATATATATATATGTATATATGTGTGTATATATATATATGTGTGTGTATATATATATGTATGTATATATATATATATATATACACACACACACATACACACACACACATACACACACACATACATTACATACATATACACACAAAAATGAATAAGTCACGGAGTTAATATGTTAACTTAGGTTCGAGAGCAGGGCCACGCCCAAACTACACCTCCAGTTATTCCATGCAACCTACTTATACCTCACTCACCCATTCATCTCATATCAGCTCGTTACATTTTCGGCAACTGTTACGACGTCTACGCCGTCGCGACTTCTAAAGATCGCTCTTCTACCCTACTCACCATGGAAGACGCCTTGACAATCCACCCCTTTGATTCGGAGGATCTCTTTGACGTTCCATCTGCCGTCGACAATTCCCCTCCTTCTGTTACCAGACGAGCTTCAGGCTCCAAACGACTCTGCTCTGTGATGCTCAATCTTCAGACTCAGTCCCAAACTACTTCAACTCCAGTTTTTTGCCCATCCGAAGTCCATCCGCCACCCGCATCTATTCTCCATTCTCAAGGTCGTCGACCAGTTCAAAGTGTCAGTCAGCAAGCTCATTTCCCCGATCCTCAGCGTCACTCCCAAGCCCCTCAGCCGGATCTCAGCACGTCCCCTTCTCAGCTTTCCTCTTTCAGCGTTATTCCAACATGCCATCTTCTCAAGCCATGGACCGTCACCAGCCTTCAACACTCCCTACGAGAAAAAGGAATCCCATTCAGCCTTTCGGACAATAAATTAAGACTCTTTCAACTCCTTTCCTCCTCCACGCCTCAACAGACATAAATTTCACCGTCATCTGAACAACCCGCACACATGACTTCTGTTCCAGATTCCGCCTCCTCTTCCAACGTCCCCTGTGACGTCATTCCGTCGTCGACCGCAGGACCTCCTGTCACGGTGACAGCTTCCCCCCAGTGGGAGCCAGGTCACATTACGCCCGTACCCGCACCCTCTTTATCAGAACTTTCCCAGCTCTTATCCAACGTCATTCAGTCCCAGCCTTCGCAGGCCTCACAAATCATTGTGCACATGCCTCCTCTCTACCACCCATCCCTCCATCGACAATCTGGTTTCAGCTTCTTTTCAACCGCTCATGGACTCAGCTCAGACATCTGCTCCAAGTTATTTTCCCAAAGCTCCTTCTTTCCTTTCTGTACCCCCTCCCTCCCTCCCAAACCCTGTACTTTCCCTCCACCATTCCCGAACGCCTTTCATCACGTCAGTAATCCTTACAATCTTGCCACCGCTATTCCTCCCGCTCAGCCTTCCTCCTCAATTCTACGTCCCTCTCCCGTTTCACCATATCTGCGCCAGCAAATTTTAAACGGTAACTACGTAGATCTAGCTCTTCTGCTCCAGCCATCTCTATGCAGCTTTAGTCAACCTAGAGAGATATACACTACTCAGGGGCCTATGCAATTAAGCCATTATTTAAGTTCTCACTCTAAAGAGCTCAGACCCATCGAATTTGCCCTAGCATTTTCATTACTCAGGGATACAATTTGCTCAGTTTTTCTAGATCGCAGGTCTGAATTAGACGACTATCGCTCTATCATTTTAGACATGGCTCTCCGCTTCGGGGGCACAAGCTTCTATCAGTACCATGTTCTCTTCTCTAATCAAGCAGCAGCCCGTTTACATCAATTTAATCAAGGTACATACTGGGGGTCCTTCGACTCCGAATTATACTGTCGAGTTTTTGCCCACGTCCTATAATCTTTGCGGCGCTCCATCCCATTCAGTAACTGCCTGTACATCTCGCAATCAACTCGCATTCCTTCAGGGTCTGACCAGTTGTCCACAGCTGCCCCTCCCCACCCCCTATCATACCTAGATCCAGAGCTACCCGCACATCAGTTAATATTCCGACTCCCAAAGGCATAGGCCGTCCTGTTTTGTATCAAGGAGACAGGATGATTCGTAATAACTTCAACGATCTCGGCTGCTCCGTGTCCAACTGCAGCATGCTCCATGCCTGTTCCTTCTGCGGCGGCGCTCACGCCAGAAACTCCTGTCCTCACAATCCTACCCCTGCAATAGACTGACTAGGACGTCATCTTTCTACTCCAATCAAGGTAAATGCACTGATTTCTTCCCTAAAGAATCATTCAGACAAAGAATTTGTTAACTTCCTCGTTTATGGTCTTTCTAACGGTTTCCACCCGGGCATAAATATCATTCCAAATTTCACCTACCACTGTCAAAATCTTAAGTCCGCCCATTCAGACCCGACACGGTCGATCTTCTTTTAGCTAAAGACATTAAAGAAGGGTTCATGATAGGACCATTTGATAAACCACCCTTCCCCACCTACCGTGTCAGTCCCATCGGTATCGCTACACAGAAGTACTCGGTAAGAAAAGACTAATTATAGATCTCTCAGCCCCTCACGGTTCAGTCGTCCCCAGCATTAATAGCGTTATTCCATTTCCAGACTTCTCCATGCAATACACAACCATCAATCATGCTATAAAGCTCATCAGTTTGGCAGGGCAAGGGGCCTGGCTTTCCAAAGCAGACATCACCAGAGCGTTTAAAGTTCTCCCCATTTGCCCAGACTTCTGGCGTTTCTTCGGCGTATTCTGGAAAGGGGCTTTTTACTTCGTAGTCCGCCTCACTTTCGGCTGCCGTAGTAGTCCCAAGATATTCGACTCTCTATCTGAAGCTCTATGTTGGATTCTTATCAACAATTGCAAACTCCCTTACGTTACTCACTTCTCGACAACTTCCTGAACGTTAGCCTTCCATCTTCTCCTCCGCGCTACGAGCTAAGTGTTCTGACTAAAACCTTCTCAGAGCTCTTTGTTCCCCTCTCCAAAGAGAAAATGATCGGCCCATCCACCTCTTCAGAGTTCCTGGGCATCACTCTTGACTCCTCATCCCTCCAAGCAGCTTTGCCGCTCAAAAAAATAAATCACATCACCTTACTCTTGTCAAACTTTCTACTGACCGACAGATGCTCTAAGCAACAGTTGCTCACTCTTCTCAGACATCTCAACTACGCCATCCGAATCATTCCTCAGGGCAAATCGTTTATATCTAACCTCCTGACAAAAGCAGCCAGCGTCACTTCCCTTCATAGTTCTCTCTTTCTCGATCTTTCTCGATCAGCCCTGTAAGATGTAAATGCAACTTTGGCATCATTTTATTTCTTCCTGGAATGGCATATCTTTCTTTTATGATGATTTTCTTACTCATCCCGACAATATTCAGCTTTATACAGACGCAGCTCTCTCTATTGGTTTTGGCGGCTATTACGGAGGCAAGTGGTTTGCCTCAAGATGGCCCAAAGAACTCTTGCTTTCCCAGAACAAATCGACTACACTCTCATCCGCTCTCTACGAACTCTACCCCATTGTATCGCAGCACTTCTTTGGAGGCATGAATGGTCACAAAAATCCATCCTCATACACACAGATAACATCGCAATCGTAGACATAATTCACAAAGGCCTATCTCACTCCACTTCAGACTCAGTCCCAAACTGACCAGTCCCAAACTGACAAAGGCCGATCTCACTCCCTAGCTATCATGCAGTTTATTCGCAGATTAACTCTAATCTCAGCCCGACACCAGTTCTTGCTCCAAGCAGCCCACATTCCAGGATCACAGAACAACATTGCCAATGCTCTGTCTTGTTTTTCTTTTCAGAAATTCAGATTCTTGGCTCCAGACTCAGAACTTCACCCAACTCTGGTTCCTCCGTATTGTTCAACAATTTTCAACTGACTCCTCAGCTACTTTACCTCCTCAACTCTTCCCATGAATCTATCCTCAATAGCTTAGCTCCTCGCACCCTGTCCGCTTATTTGTCAGGGTGGAACCACTTTAAAGCTTTCCATACAGCTCATCATCTTCAATTTCCATTTCTCTACATCACAACCCTCTGTCTCTTCATTACCTACTCTCACTCCACCCTCAAAATCCACATTTCTACCATCCAGACTTACCTGTTCTGCATTAATTTTTTCTTCAAGATAGCAATAGGTTTAAGTTGCCCATCTATTTCTCACAGCCACAATCCTATGATCATTAAAGGTTGCAAAAATCAAGAACCCACTAGCACTACTCAGCGACTGACTCTCACAGTAGATCTGCTCAGCAGATGCATCCTTACTTTGCGCTCAGGCTACTCATCTGCTTCCATAGACCGGACTTTAGAGTCTATGTTTCTATTAGCCTTTTTGGGCTTTCTTCGTTACTCCAAATTCGCCCCATCTTCGTCCAAGCACGATCCCGCCATCCATCCGTGCCTTCACGACATCTCCTTCCTCAGCCATGACACCCTGATTTTTACTCTAAAAAGGAGCAAAACTGACCAGTTTGCCATATTCTGCCTGATTTACAACTTTCGTCTCAACTCTTTCCTTAGCCCATACAAGCCTATCTTTGATTATCTTTCTTATCTTTGATTACGTTCAGTCCAGGATTTCTGCAATTGCTTCGCCGCACGACCCTCTCTTCGTCACAGAATCCGGAAGTCAAGCCACATGTCTCTGGTTCGTTGGTCATCTCCGTCAAGTCCTGTTCAAGTCAGGTATCTCTCCCTATCATTATTCCGCTCATTCCTTCTGTATAGGAGCGGCCTCTTCCGCCTCGAGTCGGGGTATGTCGGATCAGATTATTCAAGTTTTAGGTTGTTGGTCATCCCAGGCATACCTGGCATACATCCGCAACAACCTCAATGACTTATTTCAAGCTCACACACATCTCAGCTCTATTTAATTCAGTTACTTTTGGGGTTCATCATTGGTCTCGGGAAGAAAGAACAAGAGAATCGTTTCCCGAAGACCAAACCCCACGCAAGAGTCTTCACATCCCAAGCCCTTCAGCACTCTCCTCAGACGACCTCCTTTTGCCCCACTCATCCCTTCATCCCCTCATCCCTACTTCACTCATCCCTTCAATCCCCATCCCTCCATCCCTATGTCCCCTCATTCCTTCATCCCCCATCCCCTCCTTTCTTAATAATAATAATAATGAATTCCATTTATAATGCACTTTTCATTAATAAAAATCTCAAAGTGCTACAAAGTGTAATAAAGCAAAGATCAAAATAAAACAAGTGATAAAATCAAATAAAATCAATAATAATATCGACTAAGATCAAAGATAAAATCATGTGGATGCAGATTAGGCTTGCTTAAAAAATAAATAAAATAAAACAAGTGATAAAATCAAGTAAAATCAATAATGATATCAGCTAAGATCAAAGATAAAATCATGTGGAGGCAGAATAGGCTTGCTTAAAAAGAAAGGTCTTTATGCTGCTTTTAAAGTCAACCAGTGACTGTGGAGCTCTCAGGTCATCAGGGAGGGAGTTCCACAGGCGGGGGGCAGCCACACAGAATGCTCGGTCTCCCATGGTCCTCAATTTGGTCCGAGGAATATGAAGGAAATTACTGTTCTGTGATCGTAGAGACCGGGTGGATGAATATGGTGCAAGAATGTCCTTTAGATAGTCAGGTGAAGTGCCGTGCAAGCATTGATGGGTAATGAGAGCAGTTTTGTACTGAATTCTGTAGGTGACAGGAAGCCAATGGAGGTTATGGAGAATGGGTGTAATATGTTCAAATTTACGAACTCTCAACAGAATCCTTGCTGCACTGTTTTGAATGTATTGAAGTTTCTGAAGGTTTTTGCCAGGGATACCAATAAACAGGGAGTTGCAGTAGTCGAGCCTGGAGGAGACAAAGGCATGGACGAGTTTCTCAGCATCAGGAAAAGTCAGAGATGGGCGAAGTCTGGAGATGTTTCGAAGATGGAAGAAGCAGGTTTTAAACAGATGCTTAATGTGATTTTCAAATGTAAGATGAGAGTCCATTTTTATTCCAAGATTTGTAACAGAGGTGGAGAGGGGGATGTCTTGACCAGAGAAGGAGATTGTTGTTAAAGTTGATGTTTGTATCTGGTGAGGGGTGCCAATCAATATGGCCTCAGTCTTCGAGCAGTTTAATTGAAGAAAATTCTGATTCATCCATGCCTTTATTTCCTCCAGGCAGGCAGAGAGAACAGTGAGTGAAGACGGAGATAGGGATGATGATGATGTTCCAGTCCTGATGTAAAGCTGTGTGTCGTCGGCATAGCAGTGAAAAGAAATGTTGAACTGATTGATAATTTGACCTAAAGGCAGCATGTAGAGGGAAAACAGCAGGGGCCCCAGAACTGACCCCTGAGGGACACCACAGGAGACACCGACTGTCTGGGAAGTGGCATTGCCAAGGCTAACACATTCCAGCCTATCGGAGAGGAAAGATCTGAACCAGTCCAGGACAATGTCACAGAGACCGACCTCCACATGAAGACGGTGGAGGAGGATATTATGGTCCACAGTGTCGAAGGCTGCAGTGAGGTCAAGGAGGACAAGGATGGAGGGAGAACCAGTGTCAGCAGCCATGAGGACATCATTTGTTACTCTCAGCAGTGCAGTCTCAGTACTGTGAGCTGCTCTGAATCCAGACTGGAATTTCTCATTTTTTCACTCCTACATCCCCCTCCTTCCTCCTTCCTTCATCCCTCTATCCCCCAACTTCTTTCCTCCCTACATCCCTTTCTTTCTTCATCCCTACAACCTGGTTCAAGCTTGGTTCAAGCTTGGTTCAAGCTTCCGGGAGTGAACGCAGGCACACCTCTGCCGTTGCTCCTCGTACTTTTTTCTTGTTTTTGTCTTATTCAGTACTTTCTGCTATTTTTTCACCGATCCTTGCCTGGGCATTTCTACTCATCATCAAACATGGATTTTTCTTGGATTTACCTGCTGCCTGCTCTCTTCTGGACTCTGCTGCTTCTCATCCACCACCACCCAGTGTCTGGCCTGCTCCATTATTCAGCCGTGGAGCTCCTTCGTCTTCGTTTCCTACCGGCCGCGCCACCTGTACTCCCTCTTGAGGAAATTGCCTTCCATCCTCGTCGGAGATACATCCACCGGGGCTCGCGCCGTCGACTGAACGCTGACAAGGCTCATCCCATAACCTCCATCTGGTCTGACTCTCGCCATTCTTCACGCCGCAATGCTCGGACCGCTAACAGTAGCACGTTAGCCAACCTAGCTCGGTCGGCTAACGCTCCGGTCACTACCTCCGCCTCCTCCGTAAAGTTTGGACTTCTGAACATTCGCTCCCTCACGGGCAAAGGTCAGCTTATTCACGATCTAATATCGGACCGAAAACTGGATTTCATCTTATTAACAGAAACGTGGCAACAACAAAATGACTTTTTTCATCTGAATGAGTCTACCCCACCGGGGTTTGTTTACACCGCCAAGGCCCGAGACTCAGGCAAAGGCGGAGGTCTTGCAATGATTCACCGTGAGAACTGGAAGGTCACTTCGGTTCACACACCTCCCTCCCCCTCCTTCAAACGCACTATGTACCTGCTCGCTGGTCCCATTCCAACTGTTCTGGGAACAATCTACCACCTGCCAAAAGTAGACAAAAGCTTCATGAATGACTTCGCTACTTTAATGGCTCATCTAACTGCTCTTTCACCCAATGTTATCCTGCTGGGCGATTTCAACATTCATTTTGATGATGAAAACAACCCCCTCACCAGGGACTTCACATCTTGCCTGGACAGCTGCGGCTTTCAACAATTCATCAACTTTCCAACACACTTAAAGGGCCACACCCTGGACTTACTTTGCTGCTCTGGACTTTCTCCTCTTAACTGTTCTTCTGATGAACTTCCATTTACTGATCACCTGATGGTTTCATTCAATGTTAATCTTAAATTTTCCTCAGATAAACCTCAACGCACTCTTTCCTTCCGTAATATCAAGAATATCAACCATGACATTCTTTTATCTCATATTAATAATACCCTCTCCACTTTCAACTCCTCCAACCCAGATGATCTTGTCACATTATACAACACCAGCCTCACCAACATCCTTAACTCTGTTGCTCCTCTGAAAACCCGGACCGTTTCCTTCTCCAACTCTGCACCCTGGTTCACTCCAGAACTCCGCTCCCTGAAAACCAAAGGTCGGCGGCTAGAGCGTCTCTATAAAAAATCCGGTCTCACAATTCACAAGGAACTTTATGCAAACCACCTCATCCATTACAAGAACAGTATTTCTCAAGCCAAATCCAGCTACTTCTCTGACATCATCAGTTCCAATGTTGGTAATTCAAAGACATTGTTCTCTCTCCTTCACCGTTCTGTCTCATCTCCCAACTCTCTACCCTCTCACATGGTTTCCACAGAATTTTGCAACTCCCTGATGTCTTATTTCAATGAAAAGATTATTTCAATTCATAAACACCTTGGACCAAATACTGCCCCCAACATCCTCGTTGAACTCCCCCCTCCCTCCCTCCCTTTCTCTGTCTTCTCCCTCCCCTCTGCTGTTGACATTGCTGACATTATCAGCAAGTCCAAGTCCTCATCCTGTCAACTTGACCCATTTCCCACAGTTCTTGTTAAATCCTGTCTCCCGTCTCTGCTCCCTATCATCACTAATATCATCCACTCCTCCCTAACCTCTGGCATTGTCCCCACAGCCTTCAAATCTGCTGCCATCACCCCATCATCAAGAAACCAGGTCTTGACTTTACCAACTTCAGTAATCTTCGTCCGATCTCCAATCTGCCCTTCATCTCCAAAATTCTTGAAAAAACTGTTGCTAGTCAACTTCACTCACACCTGTCCAACAACAACATTTATGAAGAGTTTCAATCTGGATTTCGCCCCCACCATAGCCCCGAAACAGCTCTGGTAAAAATTACTAATGACCGTCTTCTTGCTACTGACTCTGGTCTTCTGTCCATTCTCATTCTTCTTGATCTAAGTTCTGCCTTCGACACCATA
Organism: Garcialebias charrua; assembly: GCA_038048925.1. NCBI lineage: Eukaryota > Metazoa > Chordata > Actinopteri > Cyprinodontiformes > Rivulidae > Garcialebias > Garcialebias charrua. Next base: position 11,007 of record JBBPBX010003702.1, read on the forward strand.
TGTCATTCTATCCTCCTCAAAAGACTAGCCTCCATTGGCATCTCAGGTACCTCGTTAGACTGGTTCCACACCTATCTCTCTGATCGCACTCAATTCATCCATCCATCCATCCATCCATTTTCGTCCGCTTATCCGGGGTCGGGTCGCGGGGGTAGCAGCCTAAGTAGGGAGGCCCAGACTTCCCTCTCCCCAGCCACATGGAGCAGCTCCTCTGGGGGAATCCCAAGGCGTTCCCAGGCCAGCCGAGAAACATAGTCCCTCCAGCGTATCCTGGGTCTTCCTCTGGGTCTCCTCCCGGTGGGACATGCCCGGAACACCTCACCAGGGAGGCGTCCAGGAGGCATCCTAACCAGATGCCCGAGCCACCTCAACTGGCTCCTCTCGATGTGGAGAAGCAGCGGCTCTACTCCGAGTCCCTCCCGGATGACTGAGCTTCTCACCCTATCTCTAAGGGAGAGTCCAGACACCCTGCGGAGAAAACTCATTTCAGCCGCTTGTATCCGAGATCTCGTTCTTTCGGTCACAACCCAAAGCTCATGACCATAGATGAGGGTGGGAACGTAGATCGATCGGTAAATTGAGAGCTTTGCCTTTCGACTCAGCTCTCTCTTCACCACGACAGACCGGTACAGCGCCCGCTTCACTGCGGACGCTGCACCTATCCGCCTATCGATCTCACGCTCCAGTTTTCCCTCATTCGTGAACAAGACCCCGAGATACTTAAACTCCTCCACTTGGGGCAGGACCTCATCCCCGACCCGGAGAGGGCACGCTACCCTTTTCCGGCTCAAGACCATGGCCTCGGATTTGGAGGAACTGATCCTCATCCCGGCCGCATCACACTCAGCTGCAAACCGCTCCAGCGAAAGCTGTAGATCACGAGCTGATGAAGCCAATAGGACCACATCATCTGCAAAAAACAGAGAAGCGATTCTAAGGCCACCAAAACGGATCCTCTCAACACCTTGGCTGCGCCTAGAAATTCTGTCCATAAAAGTTATAAACAGAATCGGTGACAAAGGGCAACCTTGGCGGAGTCCAACTCTCACCGGAAACGAGCCTGACTTACTGCCGGCAATGCGGACCAAGCTCTGACACCGGTCGTACAGGGACCTAACAGCCCATATCAATGGGCCTGGTACCCCATACTCCCGGAGTACCCCCCACAGAACCCCCCGAGGGACGCGGTCGAATGCCTTTTCCAAGTCCACAAAGCACATGTAAACTGGTTGGGCAAACTCCCACGCACCCTCCAGGACCCTGCTGAGGGTGTAGAGCTGGTCCAGTGTTCCACGACCAGCACGAAAACCACACTGCTCCTCCTGAATCCGAGGTTCGACTATCCGACGGACCCTCCTCTCCAGAACCCCTGAATAGACCTTACCAGGGAGGCTTAAGAGTGTGATCCCCCTATAGTTGGAACACACCCTACGGTCCCCCTTTTTGAATAGGGGAACCACCACCCCAGTCTGCCAATCCAAGGGAACTGCCCCCGATGTCCACGCGATATTGCAGAGTCGCGTAAGCCAACACAACCCCACAACATCCAGAGCCCTAAGGAACTCAGGGCGAATCTCATCCACCCCCGGAGCCCTGCCACCACGGAGCTTTTTAACCACCTCGGTGACCTCAGCACCAGAGGAGGTCTTCGAAGTACTCCGCCCACCGACTCACAACATCCCGAGTTGAGGTCAACAGCACGCCATCCCCACCATAAATGGTGTTGGTCGCATACCGCTTTCCCCCCCTGAGACGCCGGATGGTGGACCAGAATCGCCTCGAAGCCGTACGGAAGTCATTCTCCATGGCCTCTCCGAACTCCTCCCACGCCCGAGTTTTTGCCTCAGCAACCACCCGAGCCGCATGCCGCTTGGACTGTCGGTACCTATCTGCTGCTTCCGGGGTCCCACAGGCCAAAAAGGCCCAATAGGACTCCTTCTTCAGCCTGACAGCATCCCTCACCGCCGGTGTCCACCACCGGGTTCGAGGGTTGCCACCACGACAGGCACCAACAACCTTGCGGCCACAACTCTGATAAGCTACCTCGACAATAGAGGCGCGGAACATGGCCCACTCGGACTCAATGTCCCCCGCCTCCCTCGGAACGTGTTCAAAGCTCTCCCGGAGGTGGGAGTTAAAGCTCCGTCTTACGGGAGACTCTGCCAGACGTTCCCAGCAGACCCTCACAATACGTTTGGGTCTGCCAGGTCTGACCGGCATCCTCCCCCACCATCGGAGCCAACTCACCACCAGGTAGTGGTCAGTGGACAGCTCCGCCCCTCTCTTCACCCGAGTGTCCAGGACATGCGGCCGCAGATCAGATGAGACGACAACAAAGTCGATCATCGAACTGCGACCTAGGGTGTCCTGGTGCCAAGAGCACATATGTACACCCTTATGCCTGAACATGGTGTTCGTTATGGACAATCCATGACGAGCACAGAAGTCCAACAACAAAACACCACTCGGGTTCAGATCAGGGGGGCCGTTCCTCCCAACCACACCCCTCCAGGTCTCACTGTCATTGCCCACGTGAGCGTTGAAGTCCCCCAGCAGAACAAGGGAGTCCCCAGGAGGCGCACTCTCCAATACCCCCTCCAAGGACTCCAAAAAGGGTGGGTAATCTGCGCTGCCGTTTGGCGCATAGGCACAAACAACAGTCAGAGCCCGTCCCCCCACACGTAGGCGAAGGGAGGCTACCCTCTCGTTCACCGGGGTGAACCCCAACGTACAGGCACCAAGATGGGGGGCAACAAGTATGCCCACTCCTGCTCGGCGCCTCTCACCAGGGGCAACTCCAGAGTAGAAGAGTGTCCAACCCCTCTCAAGGAAACTGGTTCCAGAGCCAGAGCCATGCGTTGAGGTGAGTCCGACTATTTCTAGCCGGAACCTCTCAACCTCACACACTAGCTCAGGCTCCTTCCCCACCAGAGAGGTGACATTCCATGTCCCAATGGCCAGCTTCTGTAGCCGAGGATCAGACCGCCAGGGTCCCCGCCCTCGGCCACCACCCATCCCACATTGCACCCGACCCCTTTGGCCCCTCCCATAGGTGGTGAGCCCATGGGAAGGGGGACCCACGTCTCCTCTTCGGGCTGTGCCCGGCCGAGCTCCATGGGTGAAAGCCCGGCCACCAGGCGCTCGCCAACGTGCCCCACCTCCGGGCCTGGCTCCAGAGTGGGGCCCCGGTGACCCGCGTCCGGGCGAGGGAACATTTTGTCCATTTATTTTACTCATCATAAGGGGTCTTCGGGCTGCACTTTGTCTGGTCCCTCACCTAGGACCTGTCTGCCTTGGGTGACCCTACTAGGGGCATGAAGCCCCTGACAGCATAGCTCCTAGGATCATTGGGACACTCAAACCCCTCCACCACGGTAAGGTGGCAGCCCAGGGAGGGCACTCAATTCATCCAGCTTAAATCCTTCCGTTCCCAGTCTTCCCCTGTCTCCACGGGTGTCCCCCAAGGCTCTGTCCTCGGACCCCTCCTCTTCATCATTTACCTCCTTCCTCTAGGTCACATCTTCCGCAAATACGGCGTCCATTTCCACTGTTATGCTGATGACACACAGCTCTACTTGTCATCAAAACCTAACTCCACCCCTCCATCCTCACCGACTGTCTCAATGAGCTAAATCACTGGTTTTCTAACAATTTCCTTCAACTAAACAGTAACAAAACAGAAATCATTCTCGTCTGTACCAAAAACTCTATTTCAAAATCAGAACATCTTCTCGTCCCCCTTAACAACTCTCTGCTATCCCCCTCCCCTCAGGTCAAGAGCCTCGGTGTCATCCTCGACACCACTCTCTCCTTCACTTCACACATCAACAATATTACTCGGTCTGCCTATTTCCACCTCCGTAATATTAACCGTCTCCGTCCTTCTCTCACACCCCGCTCCACAGCCATCCTGGTGCACAGCCTTGTGACTTCCCGTATTGATTACTGCAACTCCCTTCTCTACGGCCTCCCCAACAAATCTCTCCACAAGTTACAGATGGTCCAGAACTCAGCTGCCCGTGTCATCACTCAAACCTCCTACTATAACCACATCACTCCTGTCCTGCAGCAGCTCCACTGGCTCCCGGTTAAATCACGCATCATCTTCAAAATTCTACTCCTCACGTTCAAAGCTATCCACAACCTTGCCCCTCCTTATCTATCTGACCTCCTACAAATCTCCATCCCATCACGCTCTCTCAGATCCTCCTCTTCGCTACATCTCCATGTACCCTCTGCCCGCCTCTCCACCATGGGGAGCAGGGCCTTCACCTGCTCTGCCCCTCACCTCTGGAACGCCCTACCGCCAGACCTTCGAAACACCACCTCCCTTTCTCTGTTCAAGACTGCTCTGAAAACACATCTCTTTAGACTAGCTTATCATTAACTTTACTAAATGTATTTCTATTATTTTGCATTTTATAATCTTTATGTATTTTATATTTCAATTTGTCGCTGATATTGTTTGATCTGTATTACACTGTTTTGGTTTGTTAAGTGTCCTTGGGTAGCCTGGCCCTCGCCTTCCTGCACAGCTCCGCTCAATTCTCATTTCCCTTCACTGCACAGTCTGGGACTTCTCTCATAGACAACGATTTCTCCGGTAGATTTTTGACCGGACCAATCAGAGAACAGAAGGGGCAGAGTTTTTGGCCCCTAACCCACGCCCCCACCTGTCCCAGCGCAGCCAGCGAGCATTCGCATGTTCTCATTCAAAGCGATGCAAAGCGATGCAGGACTGTTTTATATGTGACACAAATTTATTAATTTCCCCTTCTTAATCCCTTATCTGGAGTTTTCTTTTGTTTTTTTTCCCAAAAGTCAAGTAATCGCTCCCTCCTCCTTCTCCTCCTCACCCTCCGCTGAGTGAAATGAACAAGGAAATGCCTCAGGTTGTCACGAGAGAATTAAAGTCAGGTTTTACGTTGCTGCCCGAGTCCCATCAGATTTCCTGGTCTTCTGGTGTGTTGGACCAGCGATCCATGGTTTTATTTTATTTTATTAGGACGTTTTATTAACATATAAACACAATATGCAACGGAGCGAGAGAAAATTCAGCAGGAGGCGGAGCTGAAGTCAAGTTCAGAAGACCACGGGGGAGCGCGCAGCCAACGAGCAGCCGCATGTTCTCATTCAAAGCGATGCAGGACTGTTTTATATGTGACACAAATGTATTAATTTCCCCTTCTTAATCCCTTATCTGGAGTTCTCTTTTGTTTTTTTGCCAAAAGTCAAGTTATCGCTCGCTCCCTCCTCCTCCTCCTCATCCTCCTCTCCCTCCGCTGAGTGAAATGAACAAGGAAATGCCTCAGGTTGTCACGAGAGATTTAAACTCGGGTTTTAAGTTGCTGCCCGAGTCCCATCAGATTTCCTGGTCTTCTGGTGTGTTGGACCAGCGATCCATGGTTTTATTTTATTTTATTAGGACGTTTTATTAACATATAAACACAGAATACGGAGCGAGAGAAAATTCAGCAGGAGGCGGAGCTGAAGTCAAGTTCAGCAGACCACGGGGGAGCAGCCATCAGCAGAGGCCACGCCTCCAGCAAGAATTGGTTGTCAATGGAGAAAGTCCAGACCCTTGTCTGAAGCGAAGTGAAGGACAGGGTCTGGTTTTAACCAGGCTAGTCCTTGGGTGTCCTGAAAGGCGCTTTTAAATAAAATGATTATTATTATTACAACCCCTCATCCCTTCATTCCTAATCCCTTATCCTTTCATCCTTAAACTTTAATCCTTATGTCTTGTGGCATGGTCCTTGCTAATGAAATTGAGTTAATATATTAACTTAGGTTAGGGAGCAGGGCCCCGCCCAAATTACACCTCCAATTATTTCATGCAACCCACTTATACCGCTCACCCATTCATCTCATCTCAGTTCCTTACATTTTTGTCAACCCCAATCCCCCCTCTCCCTCCTTCTATTTTCATTCTTCATTCACAACCACGCTTTGCTTTCTCTCATTAATGTCCATGGTGGGGTTCATTGTTGGGCTCGGGAAGAAAGAACAAGATAATCATTTCCCAAAGACCAAACCCCACGCAAGAGTCTTCACATCCCAAGCCCTTCAGCACTCTCCTCAGATGACCTGCTTTCGCCCCACTCATCCCTTCATCCCCTCATCCCTACTTCCCTCATCCCTTCATCCCTTCTCCCCTACTCCCCTCCTCTCCTACATTCCTTCATCCCTTCATCCCCCATCCCTACATCCCCTCTTTCCTTCATCCCCACATCCCCTCCTTTCTTCACTCCTACATCCTCCTCCTTCCTTCATCCCTATATCCCCCACTTCTTTCCTCCATACATCCCTTTCTTCCTTCATCTCTACAACCCCTCATCCCTTCATCCCTCATCCCTTATCCTTTCATCATTTAACTTTAAACCTTATGTCTTGTGGTTTGGTCCTTGCTAATGAACAAAAGAACAGTTTATTTATTTTGGTTGGTGGATGGAGAGTCAAAATCAGCTGCAGTGACAGATCCTCAGAAGCAGGAGGGAAAGAGTCATCCAGTATTAACAAGCAGGGGTCAAACACAGGGAGTCAGAGGTCCAAGAAAAAAATCCAAAAAGGGTGATCTGTGAATCGTGGTCGTAGAGGCAGAGGTCATTACCGGGATCAGAGGGGCAGAGCAGAATCAGACGAGGAGCAGGCAAAACGGATAATCCACAAGTCAAGGCATGAGGTCAAAAATCCAAGAACAAGGCTTGAAGTTCAGGCATGAAACAAGAACACTATGGTGGCTGTATATCATGAACTATGAGGTATAATAATTCAGCACTGGTGGAGAGTGAGAATGGAGCTTTTAAAGGGTGCAGAGCAGGTGAACTAGATGAGCTGAACAGGTGAATGGAGTCATGGCTGATTGCTGTGAGAAAAGGGAGGCGTGGCATGGAGTGAAGGGAGCAGACTTGAGCTGGAGGATGGGTCATAGGCATTACAAAGCATGGGGAAGAGGAACTATGACAAGAGGGGCTGAAAATTATAGCAGGAGGGAGTGAGTGTGAAACAGGGCCGATGGGGGAGTCAGCGAGGGCCACTGACCAAAACCATGATATATATATTCATTCATTCAACCTTTATTTAGGCAGGTTAATCTCATTGAGGCTCGAGGACTCATTTATAAGAGAGACCTGTCTACAAACTGGAGAATGATGACAACAGCAACATTAGAATTTCCTTGGACAATCAACAATAGACAAACATAAGAGAGAAATACAGATTTTTTTAACAAGTTTAAACAAAGATAAAGTAGCAAAACAGACAGAATATAAGGTAGGTGTAGAAAATCAAAAACAGGAACATGTCTGCATTGGTTTTTGCCAGGATTCCAACAGATTCTTAAAGCCATTTAGAGAGGTCAATGCCGAGAACTTCAGATCTTTTTGCAAGATATTCCAGGAAGCAGCCATGTCCGGTCTCCACTTTAAGCACAGGGCTCGATGGTCATAAGCAAAGTTCCTCACACACTGGTTTGGTGCTTGAACATTTGCGCAGAGCTGTCCCTGCTGGTGGTTCCTGTAACTATTCAGGGAACTACAGGTGATGCTGTCCTCGACTCTGGATGTACTGTACTTATTCCCTCATGAAACAAAGCCTGTGGAAGAGGATAAGAACACCTGGTGAAACCCTGAGTAGAAGTGAAGTACCGAAGTTTGTCATGGCTAATGGACAAGAAAGTCAAGCAGAGGGAAAAACTGTCCTACTACTAGGATTTCATGACATCCACATCACCATCCCTGTGCATGTCATAAATGATGAACAACTTTGTATGCCATTGCTACTTGGGTTGGACTTTATGAATGCCAGTCAGATTGTCCTTAAGCCACATCTCAGGAGTTATGGGCTGCCGGATGGAAAGGAATACAAATTCAAGGTCAGATCACGAGATGAGCTGTGTTGGAAGGATGCACAGTTATATGTCAATTTTTACCTGGCTGTGGTGGAAGACTCACAGGCTAAAACACCTGCTGTCCCTCTTTTGGAAGACCAGCCTGAAGAGGTGCGGCCACTGCTGCAGAAGTGGCCCACCGTTTGGACAGAGGCTGTTGGAGCCACCGAGATAATTAGCCACCACATTGTGACATCCGACGAGCTTCCTGTGAGACGCCGAGCTTACAGAGTGTCACCCCAAAAACAAGCTGTTATTGAGGCTGAACTGGAAAAAATGCTGCAAAACAACATAATTGAACCATCAACGTCACCATGGGCAGCGCCGGTGGTGTTGGTGCCACGGAAAGACGGCACACCACGCTTTTGTGTGGATTTCCGTGGACTCAATGCAAAGACTCTTCATGATGCATATCCTATGCCACTGGTGCACGAGATCCTAGAGTCTCTGCGAGGTGCTGAATTTTTCAGTTCTTTAGATCTCAAGTGTGGCTATTGGCAGGTTGCTATGAGTGCAGAGAACAAGAAAAAAACAGCCATGATTACTCATAAAAGTTTGTTCCAGTTTAAGGTAATGCCTTTTGGCCTGAGGAACGCCGGCGCCACCTTCCAGCGATTAATGGAAACAGTTCTTGGAGAACTAAAAGGAAAAAACTGTTTTGTTTACATCGATGACATCATCGTGTTCTCTAACACCATTGAGCAACATCTGCAAGATCTCGAGGCTGTGTTTAAAAAACTCCATGATGCTCATCTCTCCTTAAACATAAAGAAATGTTGTCTGTTTCAGACCAGTCTCAGATTCCTCGGCCATGTGGTCTCTGGAAAAGGAGTGGAGGTAGACCCAAGTAAAATCCAGGCCATCTCTGACTACCCACCTCCTACTGACTTAAAGGGTCTTCAAAGGTTTCTCGGCTTAGTGGGTTGGTACCACAAATTTATACCAAGATTGGCAGACTTGGTTGCTCCCCTAAATAATCTAAAAAAGAAGAATGTACCTTGGGAGTGGTCATCAGAGTGTCAAGCATCATTCGAACACCTCAAAACACTGCTGCAATCTCCACCAGTCCTTGCTCAGCCACAGTCACACCTTCGCTTCCAGGTACATTGTGATGCCAACGATGTGGGATTGGGAGCTGTCCTGATGCAAATGGTGGAGGGAGAGGAGAAAGCCATTGCATTTGCCTCTAGAGCACTCCATGGGGCTGAACTCAGTTATTCCACCTCTGAAAAGGAATGCCTAGCAGTTGTATGGGCAGTTGAAAAATGGCGCCACTATCTGGAAGGAGAGATGTTTGATGTGTTTACAGATCATGCTGCACTAGCCTGGGCATTTAACTGCCCAAAGACCTCATCCCGGCTTACTAGATGGACATTAAGGCTGCAAACATTCACATTTCGGGTGCATTACAAAAGAGGGTGCTGTAACGCTGTCCCTGATGCCCTGTCACGTGCACCACCTGGGCAGGAAGGTACCATCAACGTTGCTATGGCAAAAGACTACTGGATAGAGCTCCCCAGCTCACTACAAGATATTGAGAGTGCCCAAAAAAATGATTCTCTTTGCATGGAGCTGGGACAAACCGTCACCCTTCCAACGCCTGGACGAATACACGTTTATCAACAAGGTGTCTTATACCGGGGCGTTCCATCCAAATATGGTGGATTCAACTACCAACTGGTTGTCCCAGCCAATCTGGCAGCAAGTTTCCTCACCTACTACCATAACAGTCCAGTGGGAGGCCACTTGGGAAGGCTTAAAACCCTTCTAAGAATTTTGGAAGTGGCTTGGTGGCCATCTGTAAGGAAGGATGTATGGAGTCATGTCAGGGCCTGCCAAACTTGCCAAAAATACAAGGGCACTAACCAGAAGCCTGCTGGACATCTTGAGTCACCAGACGTTAGTGCACCAGGGGAAATGTTGGGGGTAGACTATATGGGGCCATTCCCTCCTAGTAAAGCCAGGAACACTGTGTTGATAGTGGTGGTGGACTATTACTCCAAATGGATGGAACTATTCCCATTAAAGGATCAGTATGTAAGTTATTTTTTAAACATATTTCTTCACTCTGCCACTATTTTATGATAGATATATGTTTGACCAACATGTCCTCACTCCCTTCTCGTCATATACTGATGATAAGGGTCACCCGTCCCTCCGCGTCACATACTTGATGCGTCGGGTCGCCCCTTCTCGTCATTTTTGGTGTGCAGCGTGCTCTCATTGGTTTGTTTGGGGTTCAAGGGTCAAATAAAAGGTGAATGGTTAAGTTTAGGGTTTGTTATAGCAAACCGGAAGAGAAGCTCACAACTTAACATTACCTTACACACCAAATAATGACGAAAAGGGGGCAACCCGACGCGTCAAGTACTGTATGCGACGCGGAGGGACACTGACCCTTATCATCAATATATGACGACTAGGGAGTGAGGATGAGTTGGTTTGACAGGTAATCTCTGAAAAAAACTATAGTCCTCTGGCGTCTCCCGGTGGTAATAAAAGCATTTATAAAAACCAAAGCGCCCCGTGGTTAACCAGCCAATAAAAACAGAGTTTATAACCAGCCAATAAAAACAGAGCTTCTAACTTCTCACGCTCCTAACCCCCGCCCCCCAACCCACGCCCCCGCCTGCGAGCCCGCAGCGGCTGCGCAGGTTCTCGTTGAAATAATTGCAAAGCGATGCAGGACTGTTTTATATGTGACACAAATGTATTAAATTCCCCTTCTTCATCCCTGATCTGGACTATTCTTTTTTTTTGCCAAAAGTCAAGTGATCGCTTACTCCTCTCCCTCCGCTGAGTGCATTGAATGAGGAAATGGCTGAGGTTGTCACGAGCGAATTAAAGTCAGGTTTTACGTGGCTGCTCCAGTCCCTGCAGATTTTCTGGAGTGCTGGACCAGCGCTCCATGGTTTTATTTTATTTTTTTAGAACGTTTTATTAACACATAAACACAGAATATGCAGCGGCTCCGACAGGAGCTGACAGCGGAGGCGGAGCTGATCTCAAGTTCAGCAGACCACGGGGGAGCAGCCATATATTGCTCTGAGGGCAGAGGGAGCAGAATGCTTTCCCTGTTCAAAATTTTTCTAAGTGTTTTGGTCATACAGAAATCGTAGACAGCAGCTTTAAGAGATGGCAAAACCCCTAAAGTCTGTCACATCCTCAGGAACGACATATTTACCCACTGGGAGGTGCCTGCATACTTGGTGTCAGATAGAGGACAACAGTTTACCAGCCACCTGTTAACGAGTTTGTGTACATCTTGGGGTGTAGTCCAAAAGCTGACCACCGCTTATCACCCTCAAACCAACCTCACGGAGAGAGTCAATCGGACCCTGAAGACAATGATTGCTTCATTTGTTGGACGTCAACATCAGGATTGGGACAGATGGCTCCCCGAGTTCAGGCTGGCTATAAACTCAGCAGTGCATGAGACTACTGGTGTTTCCCCAGCATGATCAAAACTAAATTGTTAACAAAATACTAAAACTTCTAGTTAAGTATTTAAAGGTTCAGTATGCAGTTTCTGTAGAACTGCAGCACTTAGAAATATTTTCAACAGGCAAAGCATTCTGATCCCTCCCCCTCAGAGCCATATGTGGCTCTGCCCCCTTGTGGTCTGTTGAATTTCAAATTCAAGCTCTGTTTTTATTGGCTGATTCAAATTCAAGCTCTGTTTTTATTGGCTGGTTACAAACTCTGTTTTTATTGGCTGGAAAATGGCGGGTCACCTTTTCTTTTTAGAAATGCTTATTTACCACCTGGAGAAGCAAGGGGACAATATTTTTTTTTATTTTTTTTCAGAGATTACCTGGCTAACATCAGTCTGTCAGGAGGTAGTGACAGAGTGAAGAAATATGTTCATAAAAAAAGCTACATACTGCAGCTTTAATGTTCTAGATATTTGTAGAATGTGAAAATTTATTATTTTTGCTCTGTTACTTATGGAAGATTATTGTTTGAATTGATTGTTTGAACTTGTTTTTTTTTTTAAAGGGCAGATAAAATAAGATTTATTCTTCTTTCTGCCACCTTTCATTTGATGTATTCTTTCATATAATGAGATGTGGTTTTATTTTCTTTATCTTTTGGGTTTTAATGTAAAAAAAAAATAATTTTGGGGCTTTTAGAATCGATTCTGAATCGCCAGGACTAAGAATCTAGATTCTTTTAAAAAATCGATTTTTTATTCA
>JBBPBX010003702.1:28600-39754 GCA_038048925.1 Garcialebias charrua
GCATGCACGGGGAGAACATGCAAACTCCACCCAGAAAGGCCCCGGACCGGGATTTGAACCGGCAACCTTCTCGCTGAGAGGCAGCAGCTCTACCAGTTGTGCCACCGTGCTGCCCAATTGGCAAGACAGAAGGATCAGGCTGGAAAGGATGTGCAACAGGTTAGGGTTATTAAAGATAGGAATGGTAATGTTCTAACAAGTGAGGAGAGTGTGACAGGAAGATGGAAGGGATACTTTGAGGAGCTAATGAATGAAGAGAGAGAAGAAAAGAGAGGTAGAGGTCATAGAAACTGTGGACCAGGAAGTGGGAAAGATTAGTGAGAGTGATGTCCGGAAAGCTCTCAAAAAATGAAGAAGGGGAAGGCAGTAGGACCTGATGACATACCAGTAGAGGTTTGGAAATGTCTTGGAGAGATGGCAGTGAGATTTTTGACTCAAATATTCAATTGACTCACGTAATATTCAATGGAATATTTGAGGGTGAGAAAATGCCTGAAGAATGGAGAAGAAGTATGCTGGTGCCCATTTTTAAGAACAAGTGTGATGTACAGAACTGTAGCAACTATAGAGGAATTAAGTTGATGAGCCACACGATGAAGATCTGGGAGAGAGTTGTGGAAGCATTAGGTGACGTAAGCAACAGTATGGTTTCATGCCAAGAAAGAGCACCACAGATGCCATCTTTGCTTTGAGAATTCTGATGGAGAAGTACAGAGAGGCTCAGAAAGAACTCCATTGTGTCTTTGTGGATTTAGAAAAAGCATATGACAGGGTGCCAAGAGAGGAGGTGTGGTATTGTATGAGGAAATCTGGAGTGGCAGAAAAGTATGTTAGGTTGGTACAGGACATGTATGACGACAGCAGGACATGTATGAGGACAACAGGACAGTGGTGAGATGTGCTGTAGAAGTGACAGATAGCTTCAAAGTGGAGGTGGGAGTGCATCATGGATCGGCTCTGAGCCCCTTCTTGTTTTCTCTGGTGATGGACCGACTAACAAGTGAGGTCAGGCAGGAATCCCCATGGATGATGATGTTTGCAGATGGCATTGTGATATATGGTGAGAACAGGGAACAGGTGGAAGAGAACTTGGAGAGGTGGAAGTATTCACTTGAAAGAAATTGAATGAAAGTCAGCCATAGTAAGACAGAGTACATGTGTGTGAATGAGAGGGAGGCCAGTGGAACAGTGAGGCTACAAGGAGCAGAGGTCACAAAGGTGCAGGACTTCAAGTACTTGGGGTCCACTGTCCAGGAAAATGGGGAATGTGGTAAAGAGGTGAAAAAGAGAGTCCAGGCAGGATGGAGTGGATGGAGAAAAGTTTCAGGAGTGATTTGTGACAAAAAGGTGTCAGCAAAGGTCAAAGGAAAAGTTTACAAGACAGTGGTGAGACCAGCTATGTTGTATGGTCTGGAGACAGTGGCATTGACAAAAAGACAGGAGAAAGAACTGGAAGTGGCAGAAATGAAGATGCTGAGGTTCTCCTTAGGAGTGACAAGGATGGATAAGATCAGGAATGAGATAATCAGAGGTACAGCACATGTTGAACAACTGGGAGATAAAGTTAGGGAGGCCAGACTGAGATGGTTTGGACATGTCCAGAGGAGGGACAGTGGGTATATTGGTAGAAGGATGTTAGAAATGCAGCTGCCAGGAAAAAGACATAGAGGAGATATATGGATGCAGTTAGAGAGGACATGAAGGTAGTTGGAGTGAGGACATAGGATGCAGAGGACAGAGTGAGGTGGAGGAGGATGACTCGCTGTGGCGACCCCTGAAGCGTAGGCATGTAACGGTACAAGTGGGTGTACCGAACCGTTTCGGTACACCACGTTCGGTTCGGTCCACCTACGTACCGTTTCGGTTATTTTTTCACTCATTAAACATTATTAACGGGGGAATATTTGCACCGCGGAACAAAATTTCCTGGGCGCGTTTCAGCACTGAGTTATCATCGCGCAGCACGCGTAGCTTTTAGCCGTTAGCATCTCGTGCGTTCTCCTGTTTGTGAACGTAATGGCTTTCTTGTTAAAAGACGAGCGCACACGCAGCTTGTGTGGACTTTGTTTCATGAAGACTCTGCAGCAGCAACACGTCTAACGTGAACGCGCTGGAAACTATGTCATCCGAACGTGAACGAAGAAACAGCAGCTGCATTAAAACTACTTCATCAGGTAATCAGAGCGGTCCAGAGCAATAACACAAGCTGTATGAGTTTTTAAATCTCTGAATCTAAGTCTGAACGTTGTTATATGCGCAGGCTTTAAAGTTACTGAGCGTCGCTATGAGACATTCATCACGTCAATACTTCAAAAAGTTCAGCTCTTTATGAAAAAACTAACTGATGTTGTTAAAGACCGTGTAAAGTGAATTTCAACATTTTCTTCAATAAACATTATAAATGTCGTAATTGTAATCTTGTAAATGAGTAAAAAGTCTCAAAATTGTAGCTCAATTAATTTTGGAGTTATAGATCAAACTGTGTATAAACACATTTCTCTTTCAGGATTTTTTAGGCGTGGTTTAAATGTGACCGCGTTTCGTCACGCGGTCACAAGCCCCACCCCCTGCAGCTCCAGCCGTTATAAATGCGTTCTTCCGTGGAGCCGTTCACTCGCTACCGACCGTCTCCCTCCAGTACTGGCGTGCTGCTGGAGCGACCACATGCCACCTGCACCTCCGCCCCCCCCCCCCCCCGCGCGCGCGCGCGCGTGTGTGGCGATCAGACCCCGCATGCATGTGACCGGGTCGCGCGCGCGCGCGTGTGTGTGTGTGAGTGGGAGGCGATGTGCGCGCGCGCGTGTGTGTGTGTGTGTGGCGAGTGTGTGTGTGTGTGTGTGTGGCGAGTGTGTGTGTGTGTGTGGCGATCAGACCCCGCATGCGATGTGACCGGTTCGGACCGCGAGTCCGCTCATCTTCTAAAAATAGCGCTGATTATAACAGCGGAGTTATGTGTCCTCAACTTTAAAAACATAACCAGAGCTGTTTGTGCACTAAAAACAGCGTAACTCTTGGAAAAAGGAGCTGCTGGAAGCCAGAACTCAGATAAAAACAGAGCAGGTGGATCTCTGCTTCCCCCGTATGCCTCCCCACACAGCTCAGCTCTGAAGGGGGCTGGACATGGCGCAGGACTGCGCTGAAACAACGCCCATGTGCGACACGCCCCCAGCGTTCTAGAGCAAGGCAAAATCATGTATTTTCATGATTTTTGAGACTTAATTTTATAAGGAAATCAATGTTTTTAATCAGTCAGATTTATATGGGTGATTAATAACACATATTTATGCCCTGTGACAAAATAAAAACACAAATTTAATTTCACTTTACACGGTCTTTAACAAGCCCTGGACCAGATTAAAGCCCTGCCATGAGGATGAAAAGTGAGCGATTCAACCGTTCAAGAGGTATTGTTCTTTTATTATTATTATCTAAATAATCTTTTTTTTTATCATAATCTTATTAACTTGTTTTTTTTACCTCTTTAGTTTTTTTATTTCCAGTCTGTGACAGAGGTAGCTGCTCTCTACTTCCACTTCAGGGACATCCACCTGCAGCTAAGAAGTGTGTGATGACTGAACTGAACTCTGAACATTTCCAGGACCTGTCCTGGAGGAACAGGTCCAAGAAGAGGTTGTGAGTAATGAGGACAAATACAGCCACACTGCTGCTACTGGACAAAAACTTGATTAGTTAGATTGTAAACAGTCTGTTGCTGCTTATTGTTCTGGTTCTGACTGTTATTGTATTTATTAAGATTTTTATTATTGTTCATATAGTTTATTTATTGTAGAGTGCTGTTTATTTAAAATATCATCCAAATGGGTCACTTTTATTTATTACTACAATACAATACAAACGTATTTTTGGCATATTTTCAAAATAAACATTTTGTAAGTCTTTATTTTGTCTTCTTTTTTTTTTGTACCGAAAATTAACCGAACCGAACCCTCCTTGTAATTGAACCGAACCAAAATGTGATTTTAGCGTACCGTTACACCCCTACTGAAGAGGGAACAGCCGAAAGAAGAAGAAGAAGAAGATACATGTACAATACATATATAGGTTAGACGTCTTTTTGCATTTATTATAGGTCTGTTTGTATTTATTGTTGTGTATCTGCACTGTGTGTATTGTTTTACACATTATGTTTCATGTTGCACCGTGATCCTGGGGAACACTGTTTTATTTCTATATGTACTTGTAATTAGCTGAAATTACAATAAAACTTCTCTGACTCTCTGACTGCACCCTGCGGATGTTGGATGTTGTCTATCATGGTGCACTAAGATTCATAACTGGTTGTGATTATCGTACCCACCACTGCACCCTGTATTCACTGGTTAACTGGACATCATTAACCTCACGCAGACTCTTCCACTGGTACATTTTCATCTTTAAATCACTTCTTGGTCTGCTGCCCTCATACATCTCCTCCTACATGTCTTTGCGTGAGTGCAGCTACAGCGTGCGCTCTCAGGACATGATTACCTGCAGTGTTCCGTCAGTGAGGACTGAACTTGGAAAAAGGGCCTTCTCCTACTCCGCTCCTGCTTCATGGAATATCTTACAAAAAGATCTGAAGCTCTCGACCTTGACTTCTCTAAATGGTTTTCAGAATCTGTTGGAATCCTGGCAAAAACCAATGCAGATTTGTTCCTGTCTTTGATTTTATACGTCTACCTTTATGTTTTGCTAGTTTTTTGATACTTTGTTAAAAAAAAAAAGTATTTCTTTCTTTTGTTTTTTTCTCTTTTTTGTTTTCTATTGTTTATTGTTTGTTTATTGTTAAGGAAATTCTACCATTGCTGTTCATCGTTCTTTAGTTTTAGCAGGTCGCTTTCGTGAATGAGCCCATGAGGTTCAATAAGATTTACCTGACTAAATAAAGGTTAAAAGAATGAAAAAACTGATAAGAGACTACACTTCCCATAATGCTTGTCGGCACGAGAGGCGTGTCATCAGGCTATAAATATGGGTGGATTTAAAACAGGTCAACAACTTGAATCAGAACCGGCGAAATAGCAGGGTTTGTGTAAGCATGGAGCTGCTCTCGTGCTGAGGTGTTGTAAGGTTTTGACAGGTAGCTAGTTGTGTTTCGCTGTGTGAACATAAACAAAGGCTGTTGCACGTTTAGCTGTCAGGATGACCAAGATTCAGAATAAATCCCGAGTGTCTGCGGCTTTCATCGTGCTGGGAGTTCTCACAACGTTTTTCGGCATTGTCCTGGTTTTCGTGGGGCCGATAATAATCAACGACCAAGTAGTGAAGGTAAGCTCTCACGACATTTATATGTAGCATCTTTACAGTCCGTTCTTTTTTCTTTATCGATTAGACCAGTCAAAGGTAAAGTCTCAAAGGGCTTCAAACTGCAGCGTGAGCAAACGATAAGAGGCGCGTGCAGGACATTGTGTTAAGTAAACTCAAGTATTTAAGTTAATGCCTGGAGTATTACTTTAATGTGAGCAATAAAATCAAACTCATCTCTGTCTGATCAACTAAACTGAGCTGTGACACTGACATCACAACAGTTTGTACAAGACGAACAAGAAAATATCCGAGGACATTTATGTGTCAATTATTTCAATTAATTTACATAGTACCATGTCACAACAAAGTTGTCTCAGGGCCCTTTACAAGAACATTCACATACCGGTACATAGAAAAGCCAGTTAGTAAAGGTGTTTATCTAAGGAAGCAGCAAACTCCTCTTCAAACAGAATAAGAACTTTCCTGTCATTTGCTAACATTATTTTATCCTAAGGAGGTATATGAATAAGTCATTTGATAGAGTTGTAAGAGTTTTAAAATCACTTTCAAACATTATACCAAGGTCATGTACTGTATTCTAGGCAGTGGTGTAGTCTACATTTTTGTAGTGGGTATACTGCAGTTAGTTTTACGTTCGGCGTTGGACACCATTGAAGCCACTGATCGTGATGTCCAACGTAAAACTAACTTTAGCGCAGTCGGTCCGTATAATGTGCTTAGAAACAAAAGTAAACTGGTTGGTACAATGTAATCAATTTATTTCGATTTTTAAACATATTGAACATTTCCAAATTCCAAAAGATAATGTACATGTATACCAATAGATTGTTACGGAAGTGTTTAACTGCCATTTACCATATCAATGATGCATGCCTAATGATATGTTCATTCATTCATTCAACCTTTATTTAAATAGATGAGTCACATTGAGCCTCAAAGACTCATTTACAAGTGAGACCTGTTTGGACAGACAATAAAAGTGGTGAAAAGTGAGACAGGGTTTGGATATGATACATATGTAATATATCATTGGGAACTTTTTAGTGGGTATACTGAAATTCTCAAGATTTTCTAGTGGGTATACTGAAATTCTCAAGATTTTCTAGTGGGTATACTGAAATTCTCAAGATTTTCTAGTGGGTATACTCCGTATACCCGCATATCACGTAGACTACACCACTGATTCTAGGTTAGGCAATAAAACCAGGGGTGTCTTCAACAGGTTTGCAAACGGTGGCCAGATGGGGGGGGCCCTCTGATATAAACGGGGTGGCACAACAAAAACATCAACAGTTTTTTTTTTATTCATGCTGGTGTCTTATATCATTTAGGATGTTTAAAAATATAGCAATATGGAAGTTAATAAAATAAATGACTTGCTGTTTTATATTTTAATGTTGAAATAAATAAAATTATTACAGCATAGTCACTCAGTCCACTGATGATTATCTTCTCTTTTTATATTAAAATGTATATAAAAATACATGTAATTCATGAAACTCGGTATTCTAATATAAGGACATTTAGTTTTCTGCATCAACAATTTTTTTTTTTGTTCTGATTAAGGGATACTGATTTTAAAATACAAAACGGATTCCAAAAAAGTTGGGACACTAAACAAATTGTGAATAAAAACTGAATGCAATGATGTGGAGGTGCCAACATCTAATATTTTATTCAGAATAGAACACAAATCACAGATCAAAAGTTTAAACTGAGAGAATGTATCATTTTAAGGGAAAAATATGTTGTTTCAAAATTTCATGGCGTCAACAAATCCCAAAAAAGTTGGGACAAGTCCATTTTTACCACTGTGTGGCATCCCCCCTTCTTCTTACAACACTCAACAGACGTCTGGGGACAGAGGAGACCAGTTTCTCAAGTTTAGAAATAGGAATGCTCTACATTCATGTCTAATACAGGCCTCTAACTGTTCAATCGTCTTGGGCCTTCTTTGTCACACCTTCCTCTTTATGATGCACCAAATGTTCTCTATAGGTGAAAGATCTGGACTGCAGGCTGGACATTTCAGTACCGGATCCTTCTCCTACGTAGCCATGATGTTGTGATTGCTGCAGAATGTGGTCTGGCATTATCTTGTTGAAAAATGCAGGGTCTTCCCTGAAAGAGATGACGTCTAGATGGAGCATATGTTGTTCTAGAACCTGAACATAGTTCTCTGCATTAAAGGGGACCACATATTCAAAATTCACTTTTTAAAGTTTTTTTTACTCAACTTTGGGTATGTACTTCATAAAAAAACAGTCCTAGTGGCAAAAAAATGCACCCAGTGGTTTATTTACTCTAGTAAATTTATTTTACTGTGATAAGATACGTTTTGTTTTAAAATACTCTCGCATGTGACGTCACAAGCGAGAGGACAACCCACCCCAACATGAGTCCAGCCCCTCACCAGCAACCCCTGGTTAGGCTCAACCCACTTCTGTATTAAACACATGACTGTTGTTTTTCATGATTTCATCTCATCTTTTGTTTATATGTTCTTAATTTCATGTGTACAGCACTTTGTTGCAGCTGTGTTTTTTTTAAATGGCTTTATAAATAAAGTATAATTGTTATTTTTATGTTTTAGTTCAATTTTTAGTGTATTTGCGATCGCTCCCAACGCGCAGCCGGCAAAAATTAAACGAGCAGACCCCCGGCGTAGGGACCGGCGGCATCGGGACCCTCTTCTGGCGGATGGAGCGGAGCTTCAACTGTACAGCAGCGAGGACCTTCTCCTTACGGATTAATTTACGGGAGACACTTGGTGAACTTTGTGTTGTCTTGACTGGAACAGCGATAACTCCCAAAATCTCTGCGTGCAACGAGCGGAGCTGGCGAACACCGGAAGAGGAACAAGCTAACATTAGCTTCGGATTCGGGTGGTCTCATGCTAAAAGGAGCAGCAAATTGCGGCGCGCTCAGACGGGTTTCGGTAAGTTATCTTAAGCTAACACTAACAGTAAGTCAAATGAGTAATAAAAAAAGCTAATTTTAAAACAACAACACATTACAGATACTGGCTGTTACAGAGGGCGTAAACAGATCGTTGAAGGGCGTGGACTTCAGAACTTGTATCAGAAACCGGTCGTTCAAAACGAAAGTTAAAAATGGCAGAATTAAAAAGGGTATAATTAATTATCTAAGAATTATTTTGTGTATTAAAATGAATTAATATTGTCAAGATAGCACACAGACATAACATACAATTTTTAAAGACCTATATGTGGTCCCCTTTAATGGTTTCTTTCCAGACATGCAAGCTGCCCATGCCACAAGCGCTCATGCAACCCCATACCATCAGTGATGCAGGCTTCTGAACGGAGCATTGATAACAACTTGGGCTATCCTTGTCCTCTCTGGTCTGGATGACATGGCGTCCCAGTGTTCCATAAAGAACTTCAAATCATGACTCATCTGACCACAGAACAGTCTTCCATTTTGCCACACTCCATTTTAAATGACCCCTGGCCCAGTGCAAACGTCTGAGCTTGTGGAGCTTGCTTAGAAATGGCTTCCTCTTTGCACTGTAGAGTTTCAGCTGGCAACGGCGGATGGCACGGTGGATTGTGTTCACTGACAATGCTTTCTGGAAGTATTCCTGAGCCCATTCTGTTATTTCCTTGACAGTGGCATTCCTGTTTGAGGTGCAGTGACGTTTAAGGGCCCGGAGATCACGAGCATCCAGTAGAGTTTTACGGCCTTGACCCTTACGCACAGCGATTGTTCCAGATTCTCTGAATCTTTTGATGATGTTATGCACGGTTGATGATGATAACTTAAAAGTCTTTGCTATTTTACGCTGGGTAACACCATTCTGGTATTGCTGCACTATCGTTCTGCGCAACAGTGGTAGTATTGGTGATCCTCTTACCATCTTGGCTTCTGAGAGACACTGACTTCTTCTTTTCTGTTATGGCGGATCGCAAGCAACTTTAAGGTGCATACACTGATGCATGCTCAATAATCCAGGTAGAAAAATCTAAAAAAGCTAAGTCTGGTCCTCTGGACATTCAAAAAATAAAACAAAACAAAGCAAAAAAAAAATGTAGAAACGTTTCGTCTTTCGTCCGAAAGACTTCCTCAGTCTGAGGTGCTGTATTCAGCTCAGTCTTATAAATAGCACCCTCTCACAGTGGATCAACCAGTTGGCTGATGACAGCCGAAACCAGCTGCTCACATGATCAAGGAGGACCATCAGCCTAACGATGGATCGTTAGCACCCTGATGGTTGTTTGCTATTCACAGAGGGCTGAGTGATACTAGCAATCACAGCATTGTAAGAGGGGGACAGTTGAACCCGGAGGCCTCCACCCTGGTTTAATGATGGACGGTGATCTGCTAGTATTTTAGAAATGTGAATTTTAAACTCGGGTATGTATATTCCTATTCCCACACATCCTTTAAGATTTTTAGATCCATCTGAATAAATTTTGAGATAATTATAATGTTATTTTCTTAAATAGACATCAGTCTTCACCCCTATTTCATTTAAATTCCAATTATTTTTCTTTCTAAGTAATCTTATATCTACATTTACCTTAGGAAATAGCCATGGAGGAACAACACAAATTGAATTAAACTGAGATATTTTCTTATCTTCTAATCCATACATTTTGATCCATTTATTTATCATCCATCCAAAACCATTCCTCTGGAACTTTGTATATTCCCAACAGTTTTGAAATATAGTTGAAGTGACATTCTCCTTCTTCACTTTTAATTTTCATCCAATAGGCTAATGCTAATTTTATTCTTCTCATGTCCAGCAGAGTCTCTCCACTCTCTATTAAAAGAGCATTGATAGGTGTTGTTTTCACTGCTCCTGTACATATACGTAATGCCCTACTCTGTATTCTATTTATCTTTTTTAGTGTTGTTTTAGCTGCTGCTCCATATATAAAACTTCCATAATCAATTATTGATCTCATAAGTGCCTTTATATATGTTTAATAGTGACTGTCTATCTGCACCCCGGTTATTTCTGGCCACAGCCTTTAATAGATGTATAGCTTTCTTACATTTAGTTTCTAAGTCATCTATAGCCCCTTTCATAAGTCAGATCCGCGCAATTCCCGCACATACCAGTCCGGCTTTAATCCACATCGGGTCATTCATAAAACAAAATTGAATCCGGCCACGGCCCGCCCTCAATGGAGCATTGCCAAAACAATTGGCAACGCTTGTTGAAAAGAGGCGTGGTGAAAATCTGCAGCTCAGAGGACGTGGTACCTGCGTGTTTAACGTGGGACCGCAGAGGTGTATATAAACAAACATGGCGACGCTAGCGAACATCGTTGTGCTTCTCCGAATGCTTTTTTTTTTTTTTTGCTCTCGTATCAACCCGCTCCTAGCCTGGCCCTCGCCTTCCTGCACAGCTCCGCTCAATTCTCATTTCCCTTCACTGCACAGTCTGGGACTTCTCTCATAGACAACGATTTCTCCGGTAGATTTTTGACCGGACCAATCAGAGAACAGAAGGGGCGGAGTTTTTGGCCCCTAACCCACGCCCCCACCTGTCCCAGCGCAGCCAGCGAGCAGCCGCATGTTCTCATTCAAAGCGATGCAAAGCGATGCAGGACTGTTTTATATGTGACACAAATTTATTAATTTCCCCTTCTTAATCCCTTATCTAGAGTTTTCTTTTGTTTTTTTTCCCAAAAGTCAAGTAATCGCTCCCTCCTCCCTCCTCCTTCTCCTCCTCACCCTCCGCTGAGTGAAATGAACAATATATATAATATATATAAATGAATATAAATATATATGTATGTATACTGTATATATATTTGTAGGTATGGGTATGTTTATATATAGAAATCTAATGCAAGGTCATGAATATTATCAGTCTTTATGCTTGTATGTTTCGTTGCTGTGTTCTGTCAT